>JBBPTH010000100.1:0-62159 GCA_038094055.1 Chalciporus sphaerocephalus | reverse complement strand
GGGGGCGTACGAGTTGACGGTGATACCATAACGACCGAGCTCCAACGCTGGTTCGACCCGAATCACATCAGCTATGAACGAGACAGGATAAAAGCACCCTGACCGGCCGTCTGTGTAAGACCTCTGATTCCGAACTTGCTAGCATTGTATGCAGCACTCAATGGAGAAGCTGTCTTTCCCGCAATCGAGCTCGCGCCAATGATTCGACCACCGCGTCCTTGTTTGATCATTTGTTCCGCCGCATATCTGTAGCATAGGAATGCACCACGCAAGTTGACGGCGATAATGCGATCCCATACGTCCGTCTGGCCTGTGGAACGAAAGAGGGTTCTCGATTCAGATCATGGAAGGTAAACGATAACAGATTACACACATTCTGTAAAGGGGCTCAATGCTGCGATACCTGCATTCGAGACCATCTTTTACACATGTTGAGAGGTAATTAAGCATGATGAGAGGTAATTAAGCATGAGCATGAGTCTCGTACTCACGACATCGAGTCCACCAAGTTCCTTTACAACATCGTGCACCATCCCTTTGACCTGCCCTTCGACAGACACGTCTGCAGGAACAATGAACGACTTTCGACCAATTTTCTCGATGTCAGCTGCTACAGCGCGAAGCTGATCGCTCTTGGACTCGATTTCGTTGAGTGCGATGCTGAACCCATCGTTGGCAAGACGGAGAGCGATGCTGCGTCCGATACCCTGGGAGGAACCGGTGATGAGAGCGATCCCTTTGGCAATAGACATGAGGGTAGTGAGGGCTGGGAATTGGCAGCACGCCTCCGGTATGGCTTTTAATGCTTTATAGTATCGGTCTCGATGGTTCTAAAGATAACTAAACATCTTTGCAGTCACACGTTGTGGACGAGATTGGTACTTCCTACGCTTCGGAGTGATGGAATGAAATGGCAGGAAACCAGAGTAGACTGCCGTGTATAGAAGTAGTATCAATGGTCAGTGGCACCGCGGGGATAGCTGATATGGACTTGGAGGTAACGTACTACGACAGTCAGACCCGACCCGAAAGTGAAGTAAGTCTCGAACGGTTAAACGGACCGATTCAATATCTGGCCATCTGCTACTTCTGATGCTGAGTAGACCACAATAAGAGCTCACCATACTCGGCGCATTTGGTGCCCTGCCAGACGAACCTGCAACGAGGGAAAATCACGTACCTCAGAGTTGAATAGTTGTCCGCCTACAGCAGCAAGTATGTGTCTGAATTAGAGAGCTTTCTGTTTTACGTCTGACATGAAACAGAGCGTCTCGGGGTGAAATTGAGCTGCGCCAATGTGAGATCGGTTACTGCAATGTAGCACAAATCTGGGCAATGGAATGAAAGAGCGGCGATGAGTAGGTACGTCATCATTCATGCTTTGTTCACAGGGAATGTCCTCTACATATGAAAATTCAGTCGTAGGGACATGAGAACTCACCAATGCAAATGCGTAAAGGTGGGAAGATCTTAACCACTGGTTGGTCAGGGAATAAATAGTGAATTATCTAGCATCACATGAACGTCCTGTAAGTGGTATAGTGAGTAGAGCACGGTCCTAAACTTCGCCACTCGAAGCCCACCAAAAGGCTTTCGTCTTCCATATAAGCCAAAGGAATAAGAAGCCACCAACAATATACATGATGATGCGGGTCTGACGAACACCGCCTGCTCCTGTGAGACCGAAGGCGTGGGCAGCACGGCGCGCCGAATGGGAGAGCTGAGCAGAGAAGCTGGTGAACGAGTCGTTCGGCGAGAAAGATTACCACAAAGAACTACTTGATTGCACTAGTTTGGCTTACCGTCTCGTCTAAAGCCAGGTTCTGGCGCTCTGCGTCGTCATAAATGTCCGTGGTGATGTTGTGGGACGAATCAGCTGTTGTTTGGCTACATAATGGCAGCGTATGCAATACTTACGCCGCGTAGGGTCCTTATTTTTGAATGGAGCTCATCCAAACGCTGGTCATTCTGAGCTTCGTAAGTGTCCTCTGCTGACCGTGAAGATGACATAGAATCAAGGGGCGTGGGAAGACCGGACACTGGTTCACCTCCACCCTACTACTACCGTACAGAGCTGTACTTAGTTGAGTCGACAGAGTCTCTGAGTGAGTCGCCAAACCTGCCAATCACTGCTCATTGCGATACGCACAGGACTGCTCGAACTTCTACCACTTGTGGATATCCAATCCCGACCGCCTACCACATATGAATCTCTAGTCAAACATACTCGTGAAGTGATATTTACCTCGACAGAATTTATGTTGCGTGTCCGAAGCGTTGTGAGTCCAATGAATACACAGCACGGGCATCCACGAACATACCCATCGATATGATCAACGCATTAGTAGTCAATTATACGATGCCTGCAGAATCTGACGGGAATGAAGCCCACAATCTCTTTGGTCGTGTCAGTCACATCCAGCCCGATACATGTGTTGCACATTCCCGTTGATTTTGTGGTGTCCCAGTTCCAAAGTTTTGGGAACATTCGCATTGCAGTGAGTACATTTGAAGGGTTCAAGCCTCAGGTTGCTCCAGATAATTAGACCAATTGCGCCTACCTTTTTTTCCCGTTCTTTGATGATGCGCCAACGATTTTTTCACCTCGAACGTGTGGGGTGATCATCTAAGAAGTTGCATACTAGTATTTGAAGCACAGGATATCCGAGTCTTTATGTTCATCTTGAACATCGAGTTCTGGCAAAACGTTGCGACACCGCGTTCTGTTGTGCACAAATGCCTCGATAAGCGCAAGAGGATGGTCGGTGATACTTTCTTTCTACCAAACTGCCGGCTTTGAAAATAATACTGGCGTTCGTAACCATATAAAACAAGACTTAACGGACCCGACAGTGGTGGCTGCTACGTGGCTCAGGCTGGTAGGCCGCACGACGTTAAAATATGCAGAAGCTGTCCGTGAGTCCCCTTCGCTGGCCCTTGCTCTTCAACTTTCTCGTTCGACGGGGGTTATGGAGGTCCTGTTTTGACTGTGTTATCGTCGTTCATAGTCTGGTTGAACACCGGACCTCTCCGGGCACCAGGGCTGCCGTGAGTGTCGACGACGCAATCCTACGCAATCCCACTAATTTATTAGCATTCCACCACATTAGACGATGTCGTCCAATCACGTTCCCACTATTCTTGCATGCTCATGTAGGAGGTCCTTATTAACGTTCACCCAAAGCTGGTGTAGATATATGGCTCAAGCGTCACGCAATATCAGCGCCATTCCAGGGTGGTGTGTTAATTCCCGAAACGCTAAAGTCTCTTTCGTTCGTGATTTCCCATTTCGTGGGTAGTTCTTTCGAACATCCCCGGTTGATCGAAGAGTTACTCGTGAGTCTCTTCTTGCCATTTGGAGGTTCCCAGTTGGGGTGATAACCTGGTTCATAGAAGTTCGTCTATTCTACAGGTCCCAGCACATCTTCGTCTTCCCCATGTCGTCCAGTGCTTCCGTAGAGCACACAAGCTCGATCACGGAAGTCGAATCCAAAACTCTCGATAACAATGACGTTTCTCGCCTTACCCCTGGAAATCCTTCGAGAGCTATATTGGAAAAGAGGCTGGTACGCAAGCTCGACCTTCGTTTGAGCATCTTGATTATCATGTATATCCTCAATTACGTGCGTGTCATGTATTTCCTGGAGCTATACACAGGCTCACCCCAGGAAAAGATTGACAGGAGTAATGTCAGGTATGCGCACATATTACTTTGATCAAGCTTTCAGTGGCTCTAGAACTGGTGTCCATAGTGCCGCGAGATTGCAAGGTCTTCAGCAAGATTTAAACCTCGATAGTACACAGTACTCTACGGTATTATCCATCTTTTATGTAGGATACATCATCATGCACGTCCCATCGTACGTCGTCAATTTATCCGCCGCCATATATCTTACCTTGCCGTCCCCAGAAATATGTTCCTGAATTGGATAGGGCGTCCATCCATTTATATCCCCGTCTGCATGATGCTCTGGGGTGCAATATCTTCTCTGACCGGCGTCACAACCAAGTACTTTTCTTTTTAATCGTCTTACATATGTCGCTGAATCCGTTGTCGCAGCTATACTGGCGCCCTGCTTTGTCGCTTTTTCATCGGATTTGTCTCTCTCTCTCTCTCTCTCTCTCTCTCTCTCTCTCTCTCTCTCTCTCTCTCTCTCTCTCTCTCTCTCTCTCTCTCTCTCTCTCTCTCTCTCTCTCTCTCTCTCTCTCTCTCTCTCTCTCTCTCTCTCTCTCTCTCTTTTTTTTTTTTTTTTTTTTTTTTTTTTTTTTTTTTTTTTCCAGCTATACTGGCGCCCTGCTTTGTCGCTTTTTCATCGGATTTGTGGAGGCTGCATACTTTCCCGGTGTAATGTTTTTGATCTCGAGATGGTATAAACGAGACGAGGTGGGACTCCGCACCTCCATCCTTTATTCCGGCAACCTTATGAGCAATGCCTGGGGATCACTAATTGCCTCTGGCATCCTCGCTCGGATGCAAGGTGTATTAGGACATGCTGCCTGGAGGTGGTTGTTTTACATTGAAGGCGCCATCACGGTATTCGTCGCCTTCTGTGCCATATTCATACTCCCCGACTTCCCGCAGAATACGCGATGGTTAACGCCAGAGGAGCGCGAGCTAGCTGTCCTTCGTCTCCAAGAGGATCTCGCTGAACAATCTCCGGATGATCTTAATAGTCTTTCCGTCGCCCCACTGAAAGGGATGTATATGAGTCTGGCGGATTGGAAAACGTGGTGTTTCACGTTCGCTGCCGTAGCACAATTGGCTACCCAATCATTTTTCCTATTTTTCCCAACGTTATGTGCAACCATGGGCTTTGATACCACGGTCACCCTGCTACTTTGTGCACCTCCATGGATATTTACCGCCATTCTCAGCCTTTTAGTCGCGAGGTAAACATTCATATTGCATCCACACTCAAAAAGTGTTGACAGAAGGTCCCTCATAGACACTCAGACAAGAAGAAGCGTCGGTTCATCTACATCGTCGTGACAGAATCCCTCGGTATCATCGGGTTCATCATTGCTATGAGCACTATGAATACGGCCGCTCGCTACATCTCGCTGTAAGTCTCCTGCTTCAGAGATTTGTGATCGACAATTAATGCATCGCCCCCTCTATCAGGTTCTTGATGCCCCAAACATACATTGCGATCGTATGCTTCTTCTCGTGGATGAATAATACCTTTGCTCTACCTCCGGCTAAACAAGCTGTTTCTCTCGCTGTTATCAATGGAATATCGCAACTTGGGAACGTGGGAGGGTCATAAGTCTATCCTGCAGTCCTTCAGATCTCTCGACGATGACTAACATTATGATGTGATTACTTTAGATATGGCTTCCCAACTAATTGGGGTCCGTCCTACCGGAAATCGTTTGGTATATACATTTCCACCGGCGTCTCGTTCATTTTCTTATGCTACGTGATGCACCGACACCTCTCGTCCGAGAACGAGAAATTCGAGAGGGCTGAACGAGAAGCTGTGAAGGAGGGTAGGAAGGCATCTAGCTTCCGGTACATTGTATGATTTACGACCCGGAGTTGATCAAGCACGCACGGTGATAGCTTGCGTTGACTTCATGACAAACCTTGTCGACTTTTATGCTGGTGAGGTACGACGCATCGTGATGTCTCCCGTACAGAGAACAGGAAACGTTCACTCCGAGTCTCATCAGACGACATTATGTAATTCTAAGGTTCTCGTCAGTGATTTAGGGAGCGAGGACTCGCACGACTGCCTGCACTACATAGGTGATGAGGGCTCGTTTCTGGTGAAGAGCCGAAACTATACTCGTATTTCGCGACCTGACATTGCATGTACATAAATGATTTATAGCGTTTTGCCAAAGGGTGAACCGGTGAAGCTCCACAAACGCAATCATGAAGGTCGCGGTGAGCAGTCGAATCCTGTATAACACGCAGAATATTCCATGCTCACGATCATTGATGGTCTAGTACAGGAGATTCATCAAACATGAAGATGAAGTGCTTTGTGCTATATTCGGAGTCACTGGGTTGGGCCGATTGGTGTGATCACATCGAGATGCAAAGTTCAAGACTGCAGTGCCTTCCCCACGCACAGCTTGTACATCATTGGCGTCCATGTCACACTGGCTCTCTCGCGTGAGTTGTTCCAGGACCAGGTGTGTACCTTCTGCCAGTGTGTGTAGTGTGCGGGGACGGGGACGAGGTCAAGTACGGCAGCTGGACGATACTACAGGACGCCCCACCACGGTGGAGATATGGCCTAGCATGACACTCAATTCCATCCATTGGCATCTATCAAGTGCATGAGTCACATTAAATGATCATGACTGTGATGCAAGGCAAGTCGAGCATGTGTTCTAGTACAGCTTGATAAACCTCTGTTTGAATCCTCTATCTTCCTTTGATGCGCTCATTCCCCGACTAACAGTTGCTGAAGTGCCTCTTCACTGGCACTGAAGGACTCTCGAAATCATGTCCTTGAATTTGCAGTCCAACTTGGAGAATCTCCTGGCAAACAACAACTATGTATCCGATAGATTTCATCTGGGTCGGTACCTTGAACCACAGCTTGGCAGATTGGCAGATATGAACTTGGTTGATCCTACAGAAAAGGCCCTGGTCCTGGGTATCAATGTTGTTTATAGTCGTATGTATAAAACTCCTCCAAATAAATTACACTCACTTAGTGTGATCCTAGGTTCGATATTGTGGTTGCCTCTTTGCTATGTACGTGTTGTGTTCTGAGATTCATACTGAATCCTCACCTCCTCTCAAGGGACGTTGCTCTGTGTAGGTCTGGACTTGGGGTCGTAATAAGTCCGTAAGCTAATCGATTATTCCCCAAGTCGGCAGTACATTCATTCCGGGGCCATTGAAGGTGAGTTTTGTCGTGCACTACCAGCAAGGCATCCTTACACGTCAACGGTGACGGCTCGAATTTATGATGTCAAATGTGTTCAACAGATGTATGTAGCTCTTTTTTTGGTTCCGAATATACTGATAATTGAAGTGATCTGTATAGATGTAAGTGGATCCACTCCTGCAATCTTGTCGCACTCATAGTCCGAACTCAAGGCGATGCGATGTATTTTCTGCAGATTTGGTCCTACCCTGTCTTCTCCTGCACCGCTGACTGTGAGTGATTGTTCGTTTTGTGCTTAGCAGAACCAATTTAGAGTATGTCTGATCATCTAGCTGTGATGATCCTCCGTGTATACGCGATGTATCATCGGTCGAGATTAATTCTTGGTGCTCTCCTTGCGATTTTACCTCCCATCGTTTATCCTAAACATTGTCGCCGCTTCTGTCAACACCATCGCCGCTAACTCTTCAGGTATCTGCAAGCTGACTCTGAGTGATTGATATACATAACTTATGATGCCCTCTCCCTTCATTTCTTGCAATTTCTGACGTGCTCGACTTTTCTGTATGCATCGTGCAGTACCAGCACGCCAAGTGGGACACATGCTGCCAGTGCTTTGTTTACCCTTGGGACCATCATGTTCATCTTGGTGGTCACCTGGTCTGTGAGAGAGATTTGTCAAATCCGCAGGCAGACCAAGCGATGGCAACTGAACAGATACGTGACCCTGCTTGTCAGGGAAGGAATCCTATATTTCCTCGTGTGCGTTCTTTGCCTTCAACACCAAGTCTGGGTGCTTTCGACAGTCCGAACTGATGCCTTTATTGAAATAGCAAACTATTGGCGGATTTGTTCACGTTGTTAACCTTGTTTGGAAACGACGAGGCCTATGGGTCATTGTCACCTATCCTTATCCTTGTCGCCTATGTTCCGCTCACGACGCTCATGCCTCGTTTCGTGATTGCTTTGCGAGAATTGGGCGTTCGCGATGTCGAGTGTTTTCGTGCCAGTGGGATCGATAGTGGATTCGGATTGCCAGGAAGCGAGGTGTCCCATGCGATGGTCTTTGCACAGGCAGAAGGGTCACTGGGAGATATGATCGAAGAGATACGGTACGAATCCGAGTCGGATGCTCAAATGGAGGGCGGTGGTAGTAGTTCTTAGTTGCAGTATATCTAATCCGACATGGAATCTATCCATAATCGAACCTTCGTACGAATAAGCTGAAGATTCCTCTGATAAAAACACAATAATCATGGCGCCAGTATGACGAACCCCTATCCCAGATGAGTATGCGACCAAGTGCCCGCCAGCTTTCCAACTGACCACTGGCACTCGGCTACACACTCTTCTTGTATCTCTGTTTTCACGTAGCTTGCTTTCAAACCTATGTCTTCTGTTTGTCCCTGTTCCAGTGTGTCATACCGGGTTATCTTTCTTCAGAGACCGACAAGCTCAGACTCTACCTCTCAGACGCTCTTTCACATCCCACTAACTGCCCAGCTTGAAAATGTCCGCAGACGGTGATTATATCAGGCGCGAACAGCTTCCTGCCTCTGAATCACTCATACCCGCACTCGAGGAGACTCTTGAGTTGTCAGAGAAACAGAAGAAATTCTTGCTCCAGACTATCCAGGGTTTCAACCCGGATGCCGTCGACATCGATGCTGAGCTCGTCAAACAGGTCTCGGAAGTACAGGACAGGTGAGAGGTCAGCTCGTTGTTAGTTGTGACGATTGCGTTCCTCATCATCACGCAGAGCATAGTAAGTCATTTCGATGGCGAGCTATGTTGCCTCTCAGAGTCTGATATGACTCGTCCCGCATCTAATAAGACGTACCCCTATAAATGTATCCGTGGATACAACTATGTGTCGTTCCCTATGTCCGAGAACGATGCATTCGCCTATGTATTGAAACAGGGTCAAAGCGGAAGTCAGAACAATGCACCCTTGATCCTTGATATTGGCTGTTGCATGGGCACGGACCTTCGTTACTTGGTATATTCTGGATATCCTTCGACGTCTGTCATCGGATGTGATTTGCGACAAGTGTTCATCGATTTGGGTCACGAACTCTATGCCGATCGTGACGTATGTCCGATCCCTTTCTTTGCTGCAGACGTCTTCGACATCACACGTCGACCATTCCCTCAAACAGCGGAGAGTGATAACGTGCCATTGAAAGAGATCAAGAGCCTTAACGAGCTTCGTGGACGCGTCAAGTACATCCACGCTGGATCGCTCTTCCATTTATTTGACGAAGGGACACAAGAAGCCATAGCTCGACGTCTTACAACGCTTTTAGATGTCACCGAAGGAGGTGGGCCAGCGATCATCTTTGGTAGACATAATGGAAAGGTAAAGGAAGGGATCATGGATGATATCATGGGCCGGTATGTTCTGCTGCAATCCTTCACTTTCCCTATCTCTCGCTCACGTTGTCACGCGGCTGTCAGTATAAAATTCGCCCATTCTCCAGAATCCTGGGAACAATTATGGAGGCGCATTGTGGGTGATACGAGGCCACTTCGTGTAGATGCTGTTCTCCGTCCTCGGGCTTCTAAAGATACTAGCGGGGTGGCTTTTACTCCAGGCACCCAGCCTATGTGGTGGAGTGTCTGGATCGAGTGACGTCGCAGTAGAATGATTCTTCAGGGATCAAGCCAACTACTACAGATGATCATTAGTGTACAATCTTATCACTGTTCAAGGTCACGTTCACCTATCGTTTGGCTGCGGAAACTATGAATAGTACTGTTCAGTGAATCTCGTACCTGCTTTGAGTGTACTCGTGACACAGGCGATGTCAGTAGACTGATAGATATGTAAAACACAAGAGAGAGGTTGACCTTTACCTTATGAATCCCACCATGCAGACCTCTGTAGAAGAGGATCACATTCTGCGAGAGCAACGACCTGCTGAGTCGCTGGTTCCGGCGCTCGATGGGAATCTCGAATTGTCAGAGACGCAGAAGAAATTCTTGCTTCAGGCGATCCGTGATCTAGACCACAACGGAGCTGATCCTGAAGCAGAGATAAGTAAACGGGTTTGCGAGGTTCGAAGCAAATCATAGTAAGAAGATCTTACTGTCACCCAAGGACTTCTGACTCTTGACGCCTTCTCGACAGCGAGACCTATCCGTATCCGTGCATTCGCGCGTTTCATCATGTCTCCCTGTTCATGTCAGAAAACGACGCGTTTGTTCACGTCTTACAAGCTGGTCAAAGTGCAGAAAATGCTCCAATTATTCTTGACATTGGTTGCTGTATGGGGACGGATCTCCGTTACCTCGTAAATTCTGGCTACCCCTCCACATCCACGATAGGATGTGATCTCAGACAAGATTTTATCGACTTCGGCTACAGCCTCTATGCTGATCGCGACGCTTGTCCGATCCCATTCTTCGTCGCGGACGTGTTCGACATCACACTCTGTCCATTCCCACAACAAGCAAGCAGCCCGGCTCCTCCACTGAAGGAAGTGAGAAGCCTAAATGAACTACGGGGACGGGCGAAGTACATTTACGCAGGAGCGCTCTTCCACCTGTTTGATGAAGGAACTCAAGAAGCAATCGCACGGCGTCTCTTGACACTCATCGATGTCACTGACGGAAATGGCCCAGCAATCCTCTTTGGACGACACTCTGGACAGCAAGAGGAAGGTATGATTGATGATGCGTTGGGCAGGTATGTTATGTTTACACACAATATGGTCTTTTTCCATGTGCTTATACCAATTTACGAAATGCAGGATACGGTATGCGCACTCACCTGCGTCTTGGGAAAGATTGTGGAAGCGCATCGTCGGCGATAAAACGCCCGTACGCGTGAGTGCTACACTTGGTCCACGTTTAACCCGAGGTGGAATTAGTATAAGCCCTCAACGTGCCCAAATGATGTGGTGGAGTGTCTGGTTGGGGTAAACTGGATTCTTCAGCATCAAATGAGTAGATTGTTCGCTACCTTTGTCGCCAAGGCGATTCCATTCGATGTAATCAACACGCTTGGCAGTGTAAATTACTCGCAATGTTGGCCCAAACTTCCCCGAACCGAATGATGGAAGAGTTGGATTGGAAACGAAGTGCAACTTCTTGTTGACATTGGTTTCGCACGGCGGTCGCACTGACATTGATGATCTTGTTGGCTAGACCGGATATCAATATCAATATGGGGTTGTCACTTACCCTCGGTGACCCGACCTGACTATGGCAATGTTCATTTGGGCAGCTTCAAGGTAAAAGGACTTTCATCTAGCAATTGTCTTACAGGATACTGCCAGTGAAGACTCAGAAGATCCGAAGCCTTTGGCTCATCGCAACGGGAAGAAATTTCGTAAACCTCGGATGAGGTACATCACTCGCAGTGCAGGGTCGACCATTAGCGATCTTGCCAGCGTGGCGAATCAATTATCACCGGTTCCTTGGAACTTACAAGCGGCGTTCTCGTTCTTTAAGCTTGAAAAGGTCACCAGACTCTGAGGAACAATTCTGACCATGGCAGGTGACTCTGAACGCAGCCCCCTGCTTCCAAATTCCAAGGCGAGCGGTGACTGTGAACACGACCCTCATGAAATCTCCTCTACTGCAAAATATGGCATTCTCGCCGTGTTGTGGGCAGGAATCTTTTTATGTAATCTTAATCGTACGTGGTACTCTCCTCTGTCCGTAACCTCCCCATGAACTTCATCCATCTTCCAAGTAACGATGGTAGCAACTCGTAAGCTGAATGTGTCACGAGCTTGAGGGATAGGGTTTCTAATCACTCGCTGAACAGTCTTGCCTGCCATCACGTCGGAATTCAAAGAGTCAAACCAAGCCAGCTGGATTGGGACTTCATATCTTCTTTCGACATGTACCTTCACGCCGCTTTATGGTCGACTATGTACCATTCTCGGTCGACGAGCTGCGTGCCAGACTGCACTTTCGGCAACAGCTTTCGGTAGTCTTCTTTGTGGGATATCAGGAGGAATGGTGGACCTCACGATCGCACGATTCGTACGTACACTCTTCCATTCTATCACCAAAAGCGTGATGCTACGGATTTTGACCGGTTTTGCAGATAGCTGGTGTGGGAGGAGGTGCCGTCCAGCTGCTTGCCATGTGAGACATTATCTTCCTAGTTGGCGAACGTTCACTCAATCGCAGAGATTAGGATCATTACCGCCGATATGTTCCCTATCCGAGAGAGTACATGACGGCGTTGTCTGTCGCGTGCCCTCATTTTATTATTGCACAGGATCGGGGTTTACCTCAAGCGTTCGCCAATGTCGCTCAAGGAGTGAGGCTTTGGGTTTGCCTTGGTGTCTGCATATATGCTGATTACCATGTAGCTTGGATTAGGTTTAGGTGGTCCCTTTGGTGGTATTCTGAGTGATTTATGCGAGCATTTGGTCCCCTATCTGATGAGGTGCTTACTTTGTTCCCGCATCGTAGATTTGGATGGCGCATCGCCTTCTTATGCCAGGTTCCCTTTTTTGGTTTGGTAATGATCTTTGTCTCAAAGACCCTGCATTATGCGACACCAGGTCAAGGCCAGAATGCAAGGGAGGTCTTGAAAAGGATTGATTTCGGTGGATGCTTCACTCTCTTTCTAACGGTAAGTGTTCATCCACTCATTTCACTATTTTACTTACATAAAACATACCCGATCGGCTCTACACTTCAATGGCTCAGCATGAAATACAATGAAGACCTCCTGGTGAGCCAATCCCTTCTGTCGGTACCAACTCAGCAATTGATATGACTCTGATTGTGGACAGATACCCAAGTCATTGTTCCTTTGGCGCTTTCCATTCTCTTCTTATGCTTGTTCCTCGTCATTGAACTTTGCCTGGCCCCTGAACCAATCCTGCCTCCGTGCCTCTTGCGAGAGAAAGTTCCTGTCCTCGTGGGCCTTAGTAACTTTTTCGTCTCTCTCTGTAACTTCTCGGTCATGTATTTCGTACCATTGTGGTTCCAAACGGTGCCTTTGGACAGCGCATCAATAGCAGGCCAGTCAGACACGCGCATCTGGATGGGTCAAAGGCTAAAATTAATACCAACGTTGGTGATTTCAGGCCTCCACTTACTCCCAGACAGCGTTGCAATGGGCCTGGGATCGATATTTGCAGGCTACGATGTCTCTACTGTGGCTCCTGCTCACTGACTTTCGAATCAACATTTGGCTGGCTGATGAAACGAACGGGCAAGTACAAAACTATTAGCCTCGTTTACGGTATTCTCCCGCTCTGCGGTCTTATCCCCATTGTCCTCATGAGAGAGGACTCTGGATTTATCCAGAGATGGTTTAGTGTCGTCCCTATTGGCTTTGGGAATGCAGTCGTGTTCCAGACTGTCCTGAGTAAGCTTTCGACGTCATTCTTTGTGCTTTGTCGCACTCAATGGACTTTTCCCTGCCCAAGTCGCGCTCCAAGCCCATCTGTCTGGTACGTTAAGATTGATGCATTTGGAGTTCGCCCCAAGTTCAATGCTCTACTGAGTCGTCGATGGCATTTGGGACGGCCTTTGGTCAACTCTTCAGGGGTCTTGGTACGTAAATTCCCTCGCCAGCGAGGGTACCCTCACGATGCGTATTCTATTCCTCCAGGTCAAACATCAGGTGTCGCCATCGCCTCTGCCGTCTTCCAAAGTCGTCTCGATACTGAACTCCACAAACGCATCCACCTTCCCAACGCCACCAAGGTTCGAGTCCACATTCCTCCCGTGTCTTCTTCACCAATGACCCCGCTGAATGCCGAGTTTTTTTCTTTTCTTTTCTTTCTTTTCTATTTCTAGGTGATAGCTGATATTCGACACTCTTTTACTTTGGTTGGGACGCTCCCGCCTGAGTTACAACGCGCTACACGGGACGCGTACGCAGCGAGCCTGCGTACGGTGTTCATCGTGGCTGCTTGTTCGACCTTGACGGCGTATATCGTCCGATTGCCTGTGCGTGCCATGTCATTGACTTGCGCGTTTGATGCATCGGATTCTGAATCGGTGTGTGGTTGTAGATTCCGGAGAAACCGATCGAAAAGTATGGGTGTTCTTCGGGGTCGACGAGCGAGTCGGATTCGGAAGCGGGTGGTCGTGGTCATCACGGTGGTCGTTCTGGATGCGAGTAGATTTCGGGATGCTTTCCGCATTTTCTTGATCGCGCCAGGAAAAAGTCGCATGTGGCCATTTTTCACGTTGCTGATGACGGACGAAACACGAATCTATGATTTCCTCAGCGGTATCGGTATCGGTATCGGTACTTGGGTGGAGCAGACAAAGTAAAAAATTTCAGAGCGTCCCCTTGATTGATTAGGGACGCAACAAAAGATTATTGCATAGGATGTACGGTAAAGGGAGGCATATCGACGTCAAACGTGTGCATAGAGTACATAAACCGCATGATGTTTATTTTTCCATATCAGAAAAATGATCAACCATACCCATCCGACCTGAGTGAATGATACATAAGATGAAAGCAACCAGTTCGTCATGACACCAAGATAGCGTAAGTGTCCGCAAAGGATGGAGGGGTGGGAGAGCTCGCAGGGCCTGCCTGCAATGTGTTCAGAGTCCATGATCCGTGATATATCCATGTCAGTCGTGACGCGTTGACGATCCAGAAGCATGAGACTACGGGGTTGAAAGGTCTGGAGGCGGGGGGCACGGCGTTTAGCGCAACAAGCCGTTGACCATCTCGATGAGCTCGCCAACGTCAGCTTGGCCTGTTTGACTTCTCCCTTCGCGCTTTGCACGACGAGCAGCTTTGAAATCGGCACCGCCGATCCTGGAGCCCGCTGCCATCTTCTGACGAGGACGGAGAAGACCTGCGCTGTCGTCGTCATCGGTCCCACGACGTGATGACGAACTGACATGGGCTGGGACGGACGGAAGGGGAGGAAGTGGGCCCGTTTGATACACGTGTTTCGTCTTGTGCGGGTGTGGCGAGGGAAGACGGGTGGCTGCAGTGAACGTCACCGTCTGAACGCTCTCATCGGAACTAATCGAGAACGTGAGGGAGCGCGCGTCATCTGCGTGAGCGACGGAACGTGTGCGACCGCGGTGGGACGACTTTTTGGGAACTGCTGTACGCGGTGTCTCTGGGACGTTCTGAGAGGAGGGAGGGAAGATGACGTCGGCGGGGACTTCGTCACCGAGCTTGCGACGGAGACGCTCGATCTTGGCGCGTCTCCGGCTGTTCTCGGAAGAGGCAGACGAGCTGGAGGAGTTTGACACAATGGAAGCGGCGGAGGAAAGAACGGATGCACGACGGGTGGATGGACCCTGGTGTGCAGAACTGTCCGTTGGTGAGGAGCAATCCACCGGGACGCCGTTCGAGAGCTTGAGCAATGGTGGAAGGTGGGTAGGTTTGCGTTTACTCCAGCTAGAGTCAGCATCTGGGGCATCAGCGGCGGACAACGAGGTGGTGCTTGATGATGTGGTAGCGCGAACAAGCTCTGGGAGCCCGGAAGACGTAGATGGTCTGGAAGGGACTGCAGGGATGTCGTTCCCTTCATCTACGATATGTGGAGTGTGACCCAGAACCCTGCCAAGTTTTCGCGAGGATCGGACAAGGGCACTACGCTCTTTGGACGATAGGGTGTTTGAGGTTGGTGGGGGTGGGAATGCAGTTGCAGTTGCAGTGGGAGGGTATGTGTTTGACGTCGAAGCCATGATAAATGATAGATATTAGACGTGAATGGTATCAATAGTTGAGGATGTGAGCGAGATCGTGTGTTGGTACCTGACCAAGGAGAGAGCGAGATAGCTATGATGAAATACAGAACGCGAGTGGGGCAGTTAATAGACAGAACCCAAGAGTGAACTCTGGGGGAAAGAGTACAGAGCAGGACGAAGGGACACCAGGGCCCAGGTGGCAGCTGTTAAAGGACGAGGAAGGAGCCGAGGAGAGTATACATACCTTTCTTGAAACAAAAGGAGTCCCAAAAGGTGACAAAGAACTTGCCTGATCAAGGATCTCATGCTTGGGCGCAAGGTATCCCACGTAATTATAAGGACAGCGGTCCATCATTCGAGATGTGACGTTACGATAGTGAACGTCCAGTAGACCCGCGAGAAGTGCCAGTCATGATCCTGTGGGCGGTAATGGGCTGTAGTTGCCCGAGTCTGCGGGTACTCACACGAAGGGGTTTCCTTTCAGACCATTGAGTTTATTGTCTTTACCTTTGAGCCGATAATACGAGTTTGACCCAGGTTTCGAAGGCGAGGACCTCGTGGGTCGCACTGAAGTCGCACAATAAGGCGTTGGACGTGTTGGGAAGAAAGGCAACGCCAAAAAAGGTGTGTCACCGAAAATACAACCGACGTGGATCATTCGGATGATGGAGAAATTCACAGCGTAGTGAGTTGGACCGTCAATTGTTATACCCTGACAGACCCTGACCTGCTACTAGACGACCGTACCGTACGAGCTGGTTCAACATGACCATCAGGTGGACTCTTCTCAGTTCCCTTGGCAGCAAAGCCAGATCGTCTCATTGTGCAGCGGTCACCTCCACCGGACGTCTTCTCCTCTATTCCGGTGAACACCGCCCGCGACTCCCAGTAGATAATTCTATCCATATTTTCGATCTCGAAACCGCTTCCTTGTCTCCCTCTCACGTTGAGAAAAACAACAACCTGTGGCGCGTGCTTCACCCCTTGGATTCAGCGAGCCAGGTTCCTGAACCTCGGGTCGGCGCATCTGCCGCCTATGATGCCAAAACCGAGAGCTTGTACGTTTGGGGTGGTCGCGGTGGGGTCGATATGGCTCCCCTCGCAGGCGATCAGGCGGGTATCTGGAGAGTCCGCCTAGATGGACCCATAAACTCGAATGCCGTTGCTTGGGAACGACTCCAGATTGCTAACGAAACCTCCCAGTCCGACGAGGTACCCGCTCCCCGAAGCTTCCACACTTCAGTGATCGCTGGCGTAAGCAACCCTTATGTTGACATTCATGAGCGCTCATATGATACGAGTATCATATACGATCGTAGGGTAAATTGTACGTTCATGCCGGCTGCCCAGCGTCGGGGAGACTCGGTACACTCCATGCATTCGATCTCTCCACAAACACTTGGCGCAAATGTGCAGACGCCCCCGCTCCACCCCGCGGTGGAACTGCCATCGCATCCGTCACCCTCCCTGCTCCCCAACACGAACAAGTCCTCATCCGATTCGGAGGTACGTCGCCGTCTTCGTCTTCGTTCTTCTTCCCTCTTTCCAAACCCGGACCCAAACACCATGCTCACGACGACGATCACAGGTTTCAACGGATGCGAACTCCCAGACGTCACCGAAAACTCCCCTCTCCCACTCGACGTCTACACCCCAAGTTCCAACACCTGGTCCACCTTCTACCCCAGCGCCGATCCCGTCAACGGGTTCCCCGGACCACGTTCCGTACACGGTCTCGTCCCTCTCGCCTCCGAATCCCCTCGTCTCACGACAGACACACCGGTAGCACTCCTGTATTTTGGAGAACGCGACGCGTCGGCGCTTGGTCACGCAGGCGCAGGTGTGTTTTGGGACGACGCGTGGGTGTTACTCGCGTCTCCCGACACGCCGGATCTCCTCCGATGGAAGAAACTGGACGTCAGCGGTGAGAGTGACTGGATTTTATGTTTGATACATCAGGAGGGCTGATGGCTGATCACGATGCTTCATGTTTGTTCGATTGAATTAGGGACCGAGAGACCTGAAGGCAGAGGGTGGTTCCCCTCAGCATCGTACCTCAGCGGTGGAAAGACGCGTGTCGTGCTCGCGGGGGGACTGCTCTCCTCGAACGAGCGCAGCGGTGACGTATGGGTCGGAGATATTGAGCTCTAGCTCACTTCCCTCCCTCAATCGCATCTAGTGAAATCGAAATGTCTCACGTTACCTTGTTCATCTCGTTGACTACGGAAAACGGAGAGAGAAAAAAAATAACGAGCATCTTTAGAACATAAAGATCGCACGAAATTGTACAATAGAATAAATACGATACGATGTCCCTTCATGTGATGAAACAACAGGCGACTGCCCAATGAAGTCCTTTCAGTAGTCAATGAACAAATGGAATAATGAATATTAATTGGAATCGTCGAAACGGTCGGCATCATGAATTAAAAGAGACAATTAGAAAAGGAGAAATTCATGTGGCCCAATCGAGATGTGAACGCGAAAGGGGGGCAGCCCAACGGTTCTCCAGATCGCTCACATAGTCGTCCGATCCATACCCCCCCCCACTATCGCCGCTCCCATGACACGCCTAAACGTGATCCCAGTCTTCCTCATCAGACGAACGTGGATCGGGGTTGACCACCGACAGCCTTGCCCTGGGCAGCATAGGCGTCGGCGAAGCAGAAGGCGATCGTCGGCGCACCGTCAACGGACTCGTATCCGCAGGACCCTGATCACCTCTATTCGGAGAACGAGCCTGCTGTCTGCGGAAAGCCGCAGCCGAGATCGTCCGAGGCGCACCGATCGCACTACCGCCACTGTTCAACGAGGACGTCGATTTGGCCATGAGTGGGGAGGAGAACGGGGGCGTTGGACGGGGGTATTGGTATTCGGGAGGTGATTTGGGTCCTGAACCAGCTGTCCGGTTCGATGTATTCTCGATGGTGGTGATAGCTGAGACACCACGAGGGCCAGTGGGGCCGGGAGGCAGAGTTCCTACCGGTAATCCTCGGTTACCATGAAACGAGACCGATGGAGTGATTGGTGAAGACGGGGCTGATGGATAAGACGCTTGGGCGCTGGGCGCAGGAGAACTTTGGGTAGTTCGAAGGCTGGGCTGACGAGGGTTCACCTGGCTCTGGGGGGTATAGTTCACGGGTGACACATATCCCGGGGGTGGCCCAGGTGGTGGAGCATAGACGCTTGAGGGAGCGACAGCATTGAACGCGAGCGCGTCCAATTCACGGGAAACCTCGCGTGCAGCTGCTGCATTGCGTGCACGTTCCTCTACGGACTCCTCCGTTCGCATATCGTCATCTGGGGTACTTGATGCAATACTGTTCTTAGAGGCCTCATGGAAAGTAGATGGGGTGTTCGCCGTGTTTCCAGGGTCTCTTTCTGCAGACGGTGGTGGTACACGTGGTATACGCCGTTGACTCTCCGTCCGTGATGGTGAATTTGAAGAAGTAGAAGCCGCATTGCTAACAGATGTTGTGACAGAAAGCGATTTCTGAATGCTGGATGGGACAAGATATGAACTCTCGGGGTCATTTGCAATCGAGCTTGATTGTTTCGCGAGAACAAGAGCCTGATCATCCGTTCCATCCGCCTCCCCGACGTCCTGCAAGGACGTTCCCTCTTCCAACCCAATTTCTCCATCATCCTTGGCTACACATTGAGAGTGATTGTCATGTTCGGGCGCTGATACGTCCCCCTCTTCCCCATCCCGATCCAAGGAAGAAATAGGTCGCTGTGAAGGCACACGCGGGCTCGACGATGCCGGACGATCAGAATGAGCACCATCCTCACCCTGACCCAGTTTATCATCCCAAGCCCTAATCGCCGCCGGTGCGGCGCCCGGTGGAAGACTTGGAGGTGAAGTACTACGTCGAGTAGCTCTTCTTGGCGATGTGCCCTCCTCAGGAAGAGGGGTCTGTCCGTTGGGTTCATGAGCTTCACTTCGGACCGTGCGAGCCCAAGATTCATATTTGGGAACTGGCTCATCGTGCGCATGCGCAGCTGAGGCTGCTTCCTCGATGGAGAATGCTGGATGTGATTGAGAGAGTGCATCTGCAACGGATGCCATGAAGGATTGATTCTCGTCTGTTTTCCCAACCGTCTCAAGAGGTGGAGTGAGAGAAAGGGGTCGAGCACGACCCAGAGACGAAGCAGGTTCACGTTCTCGTTTCGGAAGAGATGAGAACTGAGCAGCATTAGGGGTTGGTGGACTCTGGACCCCGAGCTCATCGACTGAGGAGCGCGTCTTCTGTAAGTCACACACATATTAGTTCATGCATCGGCGTTTATCACGTCATAACAACATGAAGACGGCAGGCAATAGCAAGGCTACATACCACGGGCAGAGTTCCTTGTTGCACACTGAATCCATTAGGACCCAGTGTTAATTCACTTCCCAACGAAGGTGTGGGAAGGTATGGCGGTTGAGCAGGACCTTGAGTGGATTGACTGAACGAAGGCAACTGTGGCCTTTCACCCGCTGGACCGTATGTTTGCCCTGAAGGGCTAGCGGAGAAGGCGACCTGCGAGACGGCACGTTGTGCCTCAGAGACGAGGTCGCCTACACGACTATGCGCGCTATAATACGCACGAGGTTGGCCAGGCTGTGTGACGTCCTCGGGAATGAACTGTGAAACACAGCCAGTCAGAGCAGACTACTACATAGAAACAAATAGAACTTACCTGCACCATTTGTTTGCCTATGTCTCCGACGATCTAAGTATGATCCATGTGGGTGAGCAGGAATGAAACTATGGAATTATACGCACGACACCCTTTTCACAACATTCCACAAGACCACCGAACTTGATGATCATCCAATTCTTAGTACATTTCCTTTTGAAATCGCCGAGTTCCGTTTCCTCACGCATGATGTCGCCATCTATTGCCCGCATCTCTTCCCGAAGCCTGTTTAGCATCTCGGTCTGAACGGAAAGGTTCTTGTGTTCGGGGCTCATCTTGTTTAGTTTCTTCTCTGCGGCCTCAGCATTTGCTCCGATACGCCTACGGCGACGGCGAAGATCTTCTAAAGCTTCCTCGCGAGCACGCACCGACTTCATGTTGTCACGGATGGTGTGATGAAGCGACGAGTAGGTAGATAATGCAACTGCAAAGTGGCCCAATATGGCTGTCGACGCAGCAAGAATGTCGGTGAGATCATCTCCCTCTCCTAGACCCCAGACTCGAAGTGCTTCAGCAGCTTTCGCAAAATCAACCCTCAGCTTTTGTATTCTGACATGGAAAGGGTAAGTCAGTATACCACAACATGGCTTCCGACCACGCACGATGTAAGAACCGTCTTCTCAGCATTGATGAGGTCTTGCAGTGGTCGGAGATCTCCATTTCCTAGTGCCAATGCTGGTATGGTGGAGTTATGTGCGATCTTTGTTGCCGCCGACTTGAACATCGTTAAGACCGACGAGAGCCAAGAGATCTGTTGGTGGTGGTTGTGGAGTGAGCTGTATGAGTATGCTGTGTTCCGGCATACCTGCCAGCGGCGACTGCCTTTCAAGGTAGGCGCAGTCTTCCCGGCCCGGCATCATTTACGACGTGACAATCAGCCCGGGCAACTAGCACTCCCCGACTTCAATGCTTGGGTCTCCGAATCTCGAAGGACAGTCCTCACAGCCTCTGCACAGGGCTGTTCATAACGACGCTTGAAACAATTCCGGGTGCCCATCTTTTATATCGTTCATTGACTGCTGTGACTTGATCATGGCTACGACCTTGCACTAGTATGAAGTACATCATGTGTACAAACTTTTAATTTCCTGAGCGTTGGAGGTCTTCCATATACCTAGTATGTACCTTTTGATGCACTGAGTTTACGTCTCCCAACCGGAGCGTCCATAAACTCGAGTTACCGATACCGATGCTGTATACTCATTTTCGCAGGTGAGCTTGTTGACCGCCTAACACCATGTCTTCCTGGCAGGGAATTTCTGCATCTGACTATGTCCAGTCGGCCTATGTCGTCTCTATAACCAGAACGTGCCAGAGTGAGCCCATACCCCCCGAACCACGGATTTCACTCGAGTTTTCCACAGCGGCTGGCTCAATCCTTGTTTTGTATGATCATGTCCTCACATTTGATAGAGAGGTAAATCTCTGTACTGTCGATGGCTTGGCGGATTTAACGACCTTATCGGTTTTTAGGTCGATTACATCTGGGTAAGGTCCAGACCATCGTTGATCCCATGCCGATGCTCATGTCCTTTATGTCAGAACTACACTTTTGCATTTGGAAGTATTTGCTACCTCGTTGTATGTCATACCTTCTTGGAGACGCTCCGCATGGACTTGATTGTACTCCAGATACGCTACATCGGTGATGCTGTTGCCGTGTAAGTGTCTAAAGCTTGACTCTTCTTGCCTCCTGATTGGCACCGATAGTTTGAATATCATCAGTCTGTGATCCTTCCGTTATTTTCGCCTCCCAATCATTCTCTATTGATTATGCAGCTTTCCTCGTGCGTGCGGTCGAGACTCCGAATGTAGGTACCCTTTACTATGCTTATACCAGCATTGACTTTAGGTCAGTTGTATGTTTCTTTCCCTTCTGTCAAGCTTGAAGACACTAGTAATACTCCTATTCCGATGACTGCAACAATAGTTGTGAGTAGAGTCCACCATGTATCACGCGCATCTTAGTCTTCTCAAGGTAGAGTATACTTCTTCGTCCAATCATGGCTGGTGATTCTCCTGTTGCTCTTGATCCAATTGGTAATTCAGCTTAGGTTATACGCAATGTATCAACAGTCGAAAAAACTCCTCGTATTCATGATATCTGGTTGTATTTCCGAGATCTCAGCGATGTCAGTCATCATGGGTTTCGTTGGCGCAGATGCAGAAGTTAGCAACCAGATCTTACCAGGGCAGTATATCTGCGTTGATGCTATAAATGCCATATCATTCTACAAACTTTACTACTCCCTATGGATTCCCGTGATCGTCTTTGAGGGGTCCTTATGTCTGCTGGCATTGTGGGTTGGGTTTAAAGAGTTGATGATGGGATTCCGGGCACATCGGCTCGATGGGGCCCGTACCATGGCAATCCTTGTGAAGGGTAACGTTGGCTATTTCTTCTGGTAAGCTGCCATCGTTGAAACGGCGGTCAGTTTACAAACTAAGTTGCTCATATCCCCGTGATAGCATCCTACTCATATGCATCCTGAATGTTGCCATAGGCCTCCACTTTGGGGTGAGTCACTCGCGTTGCCTTTACTTCCGTGATGTCTCGCTGATCCCGCCTAATTCCAGATCCAGTGGGTGCAGATGGGCGAAGGGTGGCCAACCGGAACAGAAGCACTGATCGGATGTCGATTAATTCTAAGCCTTCGGTCATCTCTCACACAGGATGTGACGGAAGGACAGATCGAAGAAGGCTCGCGTTGGATAGTCGATTCTCCTCGCTCCATCCTATCTCGAACTAATGATATATAGAACCGTTAGGAAAGGGTAATCGTAGTCTATGACAGATTCGGCTTGGCAATGACTGCGGGTAAATCCACTTCCACCCCACGCAGTTCGATCAAATCGTGGAGATACTGCTCTAGATTCAACGAAGCCTTCAGCGACTGTATGTATCTACCTCTTGTGGTTGCTTGTTTTGCATCACGACTCGGAAATAAGCTATACCCAACACTTTAATTACTGAAACCATGTAATCATACCACAAGTCCACAGCTCTAGAAATACGAAATGCATCAGGTGAATCAGGTTCTAAAGCATGCGTGCAAGAGAGGCTCGTGTCGCCCATAAATCTATCTTAGACTTCCGTCAGAACCTGGCAGGGTATGTTTCCTCAGACAGAAAGTCGGTGAGAGTAGGTACGGACATCGAGTTCAAGCGTGCCCAGATACGCCGAGCCGAATCACGAAAGTGTGTTGCGATCAGCCCGAGAAAGTGCTACGCGTGAAAGAAAGCTTCTGCTAGTACAAACTCTAGATGTCTGTACAAAATCAAATACTAGGTATCCCCAAAAAAGAAAAGATAAACAATCTACCGAACGAGATAACTCATGCCCTCCAGTTGTCCATGTCAAACATCAATCAGTTGTCATTCCAACACCCGCCATACCACCCAGGCCGCAAGACCAGCCAGCGCAGTCCAAATGCCCCGGTGAAGTTTACTCTGATCTCCAACACCGTTTGCCTGACCAGCTAATCCTCCCTTCCATGGTATCGCTAAACCCTGCGTAACAGTAGGCAGGGATGCGAGTGGTACACCACCGATACCAGTACCTCGTGCAGGGGGGACCGAGGCAGGAGCAGGTTCAATGATCACTAACGTGTGTCAAAACGCACATGTCAGAATTGTGCTAGCGAAGACAACAAGAGTCTAATAACGACCGACGCACTTGGATAACCTTCATGTTCACTCTGTGCCCTGTGTTTGTCATCACACAGATCCTTGGCAGCGTTGGGATCCACAGTCGAGAGTAACCCAACGCGTGGAGGATTCTGTGAGGGCCGGACGAGTGACCCGTAGTGAAACGCGGCTAGGACACTGTAATCATAGCAGACCAAACGTCAGCTCCACCCAACAGTTCATTTCGGATGTCCGGAGACCCCATCCAGTATATATAGCGTCCTGCCCAGGGTCAACACCACGTCACGTCTTGGGTAGTTTATATCCCAATCAGAAACACCCCATCCCTGATCCTGGGGCTAACACAGCTCTACGACCGAACTTTTCTACATCCCAAAAAACCTCTCTAAAAACCACCCCAGAGAGACTCAGAGGACATTAACGAAACCAACTCACCTCTTCAGGAATGGATCTCCCAAGTTCCAACTATAAAGGTACCCAGACCCACCTGCGACGGGAATATCCGTCGGAGCCAAGTTCGCAACACAAAGGTCAGGATCCTTTGGATGAACTGGACTGATAAAATCGCGAGGGTCGACCGGGAAGAGTTCCCCACCAATCTTGAATTCTAGCAAGTGTGCCGGAGAGCAGGCGAATTGAGGTCCTCCCAACATAGTGAGGATATGAGCGATAACGTCTGGCGGCCCGCGAATGAGCGAGTTTCCCTGTGGATGCGATCAGCGTTGAACTCACAGACAGATTTTTCTTTATTTATTTTCAGAAAAGAAACTGACCGTGTCAATAAGGGCAGAGAGCGAAACGTTTGGGGAGATAAGTTGAGACCTGGGCAACAGCACTCCGTCAAAATAGACATCATCCAACGGTATCTCCCATGCTATTGGGTATACCTAACGTGAGTGCGAAAGGTGAGTGACACTATTCGTGCTTCAATTTAACCACACAAACCTCCCCAGGAGCATCCGATGGTGGACTCAACCCGCCTTCAGAAGCCGAATACCCACGAACATGCACCCAAGTCAAACGCTCACTCTCGACAGACGGCGGAAGCTCTCCAATAGATAACATGCCTTCGTTCCCACCAATCTCAATCGTGTCTCGTTGAAGAGTCACAGAGAACATGGGCGAATCCAACACCCCCTGGGCTGCAAGACGCGGAATGAATGGTGCGATGGCTGCAAACGACGATTGAAGCTCAGATGTGGTGGATACACGACGCTTCGAGTGTAGCTTATCTCCGAGAATGGCCCCATCTTCAACTGCATCGTTCTTCGAGAACCAGCGTGTTGCCAAGTTCTTGAGCTGGTCGGGAAAGCGAGACGCAGCATCACTGGTTTCAAAGTGGACGTCACGAGGTGCTACCGAGCCCATCTGGTGCTGCTGATTCATGTATAGATTGGTCCAGACAACACTTCAAACCCACGTTAACACCACCCAACATTCAACAATGATTATCATTCGATGACCCACCTGTTGACAGGAAACCCCAACCCAAATATACCCGCCGAACCCGTCTCGACGACGGACGTATTCGTGTTATTGATCGCCGCAAAATACTGATCACTCAACCCTATCCCAGCCAACGCCACGAAATCCGATCCAATAGGTCCCATCGCGTGCGTCCCCGTCATCGAATCGCCATACTTGAGTGCCACACTCAAATTGGCAGGACGAAACCGCGTGAGTGGGTATAATGGTACATTGCCTGTCTGACATGTCCCCTGAGACGCCGTCGATAGGACCCATAAATCCGATGATCCCGTGTCTTGCCAGAGGGAGAGAAATGTCAGCGAACGCGTTCGGAGATCGGGTTCGGAGACGCGGGTACGGATGCGTACCTAATACGAGTGGTAGATGCGTGTCGCCGATCTGCATCTGGACATTATAATTCCTGATGATGATCAACCGGATCCAGATCAACACGCAGTTATAAAGGAGGGAGAAGAAGAAGAAGAAGATAGCACTAGGGGCTTACATGTCCTCAAAATCTCCAAGACCGATGGATCCAGCCATCACAGAACGTCGCGTTTCTCGGGACGCGGGTCTTCGAACGATGGGGAGGTGAATGCCTCCGGACGTACGCCTCACCTCATGTGACCACGACTCCGTCACATTAGAATGACAGCTGGAAAACAAGGATACGAGCACGAGGGTACGTCTTATTCGAGAACTACCCATTTCGGCGCGCTTCTTCACGGGAAAGTTATCCCGCCGGCCTTAGAACGATCACCTACAAAAAGAAACAAGTGAGGGGGGGGGGGAGGAAGTCAGTGGGATCAGTCCTCCGTAAGGTCCAATCTCTCTGTCTTGGATGATCCCGGTGCTAAAGTCATACTGGCAGTGGGCATCGTGATCAAGAGTACACCTACCAAACATATTCCATCACGTGACTTGGCACATATCAGGCCCACTGGAATTCTGACATCTGTCGCGAGTCCTCGGTACAAGTCATTGCTTGCTTCCGAAAGACAGGATCACATTAAAATTGCAGATGGTCAGGTGAATACAAAAGGCGAGAGAAAGTAAGAAAATTATACGGAGGAATACAGCCTCGCCAATAGTCGTACAAGACGAATGACCATACACACGCATCCCTATTGCACTCTGCAATGATCTTTTCAGGGCGTTGTGACCAGACTGCCTCCACCGGACAAATGCCCATAAAGAGCATCATTCGACTCGTTTGTGTGTTGTCCCATAGAAAAATCAGGTGAGAATATCGATGAAACGTCCACCGAATTGTCGTTGAACATGTTCATCACCTCCGCTGGAGATGATAGGTACACGTTTGGATCCATTTCCATGGTGGAAGACGTGTCAAGGAAAGAAGGTAAGGAAAGTGATGACCGACGGGCGGTGTTGAGAGTGTACTGGCTCGATGAGGCACCAGAGGGTGTAAATGACTGCCCCGGACTCGTCATGCTGACCGTAGGGTCGACGAAGAACTCGGATGGCGAAAAAGCTTCTGGACTACTATGATGAGAGCCACCATCACTACCATTGGCCCCTTTCGCCATAGTGGGAGTCTTTTTGCGGACGGGTCTTATCCATGGAGGCCGTGTGTTTGATTGCTCCGGTTCTGGCCGGGAAGGTTCAAGCGGTATTTGGGTGATGCGACAGAACTCTTCCATCAGATCCCCTGACCGCTGACCGCACACATATCTTCCACTAAACCGCCTCAAGAGTCCAACACACGATCGTAGAGCCTCAAGGGCAGGTTGTATCAACTGCTGAAGCTTCTCGCTCTTACAATTAATCAATATGGCCACAAGCGTACGCCCTGCTTGGGTAAGTTGATGGATGACATGGACACCATCTAAAAATGAACACCAGTCAGACGTGAAACACGAAGCCTGGATCAAAACTCACAATAGGTCATCAATCCCTTAGACGCAACCTGCATGTGGGAGGAGATTATCTGCAATGCACATGCGTGTGCAGCTGTCATCGCCTCCCGCTCAATCTCCCCAACCTCTTCCTCCGTCGAATTAGAATACACCCTCTCTGCGACAAAATTGGAAAACCGATGTCTATGAATCAGCATCCGGACGAATTGTTCAGCACAATGCAGCCGAACGGCCTGAGTCACTCGAATGACATCGTCGCTAGCCAACGTTTCCGAAGTGTGTGCCCAGTACGCGGGTATAAACCGGCGGATTTCGTCCAGTAGTCCCTCTTCTTCACGTAAGTCCTTCGGTCGCATATGACCGGATAGTACCCCAGCTGCACGCAACAAGAAGGGCGAAGAGTCACCTGTCCGATGACGCGGTGAGGGAATATCCAATACTGACTCCATGACGACCATAATTCGAAGTGCTGCGACAAATGCACTCATTCGGCTCTCTGTTCCGGTGGGCTGAGGTAGCATACCGTCACGGGTCACGAATTCATCATCGACGATGGTAGGTTCCCCGATATCGCAGTCCCTGAGACGAATCATGGGCGGTCTTCCAAAGTGGGCCGATAGTTGCTTGTCCCACAGGTACACGCACCAAAACGTACGCTTCCGAACTTCATCTTCGACGGGGTCAAAGAGATCATATGTATCCGACGAACGGTGCAGACCGGTGTCGACTGATACCGTGATGGCTTCCGAAAGCAGTGCGGCAGCCTTGGAAAGCTTTCCGAGACCTACGGCATACACAGCAGCAATCAAGTCAGCTTGAATGGTGTATAGTGTGGGGTGGTCCGCAATAGGAAGGGTACGGAGACGGCCGAAGAGCTCAAACCATTGTGTACCTGCAGATATCCCCTCCTTGGGGTCAGCCCGAACACGTGGATCATCGATGTGACGAGATGCGAGACAACAAACGGCGACAATGAAGGCGGCGAATCCAGGTTCTGCCCATTTTCGAGGATTTCCGTAATCGGCCAGGAATGTGGGAACATGTAAAAATGGGAGAAGATAGTATGATGTGCACAAATAGCATTGCACCAAACTATCCATCAGCTCTGGAACGATGTACGAAGTTATAAGCCGCCATAGCGTTTCGGGATTGACGTCAGTTCGCCTTGGCGTTCGGTTTGGGAACCATGCAGTATTAGAAGCGGGAGATTGTTTGCTGGCCCAATTGGGGTCAGGGGTGCTCTTTTCTGTTTCGGATTTGACGGGGGTGTGATTCTCTACCAGAAGATCGAGGAGAGGGAGACCGGATGTCTCTCCCTGCCATCGTGTATACCCTTCGTCGTCGAAGTAAAGATATGACGCACGCATGCGAGAGGTTTCTTCAGCGGTCGATTCGGATCCTGACCCGTTCTGAGTGTGAGAAGATTGCCCAAGCATGGAACGAAAGGCTGTATGGGGACTTTCTTGTCTTGGAGAGCCCCTTTGGGGGGCCGTAAAGTGAGTTGATGGATTTGTAAGTGGGAAAACATGGAGCGATGGGGGAGGAACACCGGAGGGAAATGTGTGGTTCACAGAAGCGAACGTAGATAGAGGGCTTGGGACACTTGTATCTGCTGTGAGATGTTGGGATGAGTTCAGACCACCAGCTGCGAAGACGGCGGGAGGGATAGCTTGAATGAGAGTTTCAAGCTGATGCATCCTGTCCTCGAGCGTAGCAGTGCGCTTTGATTTGTGAGGGTGGGTACGTTTGCCCGGTTCTTCGAAAGTACAAGGTGAGTTAGCAGTCAAGCAAGCCTGGCAAGGATGTCCTTCATCACATTTGATCCTCCTTCGTCTGCGAACATCGCAAAAACGAGAATAATCAGCATTGAGAGGCAAGCAGCGTCTTCGGACCTGCTTACCGGCACCGATCGCACGCTCTGGAGCAAGGTCAGACGAGCAAGACAAAGAAACTGGTGTACATACCTGCTCAGCTTAAATCTACGCTCTTTCAAGATGGAGGCAGAAGGCTTTTCCTGCTCTTCTTGTGCAGGCGGCATCGTTGAAGGTCAAAAAATCCAAGAGCCGGTGGCAGCAGAAAAAGCAGGAATAAGTATCAGTCCAAGTCAACAACGTCGCATCATCTCTGCATCGGACCGATCGGCATTTGCCGTTTAATTGACCATATCGGGAAATCACTGGTGCGTTCTGTTTGTTCCTGAATATTCGCTTACCTCAGCTGATCCCAAGTCCCGAATTCCGACAGAACTCAGCTCAGCGCAGCCATTCGACAGCGACATAGCTACCGACTAGAAAAATTATGAATATGTGGCGTAAATCTGACGCAGAAATGAATCTGCGCGGGGCTGCAGAAGGGCGCCGCTGTCGGTGACACTCATGACAGGCAATGTGTGTTTACCGTGTCTTGTAGCACTCTCTTTAGGGTAATAACGCCAAACCATATACCCTCTCCGCGGACATGGGAGCATCCGAAGTCCACCAGACGCTGTGAACTCCGGCTCTTGCTGTCCGACTCACCCGCTGCCCTCCATTGCATCTTCATTAGAATCCTGGCATTCATGAACAACCTGTGAATCCAAGTAAGTCTATCCCCGAATCATCGCCGACATGCGTCTTTCATTTCGACTATACTCAGTGATAACTATGAGCCAGACTCTGGCACGCGATACGTGAGCAACTTCTGCTCACATGTGTGTGAGCACCGTGCGAATGGCGCAAACCGCTTACCCCGCAATCGCTGCCACTGAAAAGAAGCCACCAAGTGGTTTTTTCTACAGCACCGGCGCAAACTGTTGCCGCCAGCTGCAGGAGCGTACACCTGGTTACGTTTCAATTGAATTGTGTAGAATGTAGGTTGGATAGAAAACCGGAACCGTTGACTCTCCGACAGTGCATTCAACAAGCTGCCGTTGCTTATCACCGTACTACATCATATATGAGGAGCGTCTCCCACAAATAAGTTCCTCCTTCTGGCCCTCTGGAATACGGCAAGAATAGGACATTGTAGGTTCTCGATTGGCAGTGAATTTCACCATGGTGGTTGGCTCACGATCTGATCAATTGTATATCAGCAGATACGGCCACCGCCTTCGAGATTGGATCCGAAACAGATGGGTACGTGTGACCAATAGTAGTCTGCTGACCGAGATCTGCCAAGAACCTGTGAGCTACTGTGACCTGATCGTGAAACATTTGTTACTGTCAAGTCCTGTCAAATCAGTTCTGGTTGGCCCGCTACAGCAGCGCTACGTAATACACCCTTGGTCCCTTAACAACGTAAAATGACCCCTGTTCACCAAGAGAAATCCATCAAGACATTCTCCTGAGTGTTCCATAGCCAGCAGCACTTCTTCTGCCAGTGGTACGATTCCGATGATCATCATCCTTGCCCGGATTGACCCGCTTCGAAGTCGACCACCTCGCTTCCGATTACGCCAAACTCGTTCAACCACCCTATTCCCAGGACTTAACTTTGGACTATCCTACAAACCACTCAAAACCTCGAATCAGATGCAACCTCGTGTGTTCATATCTACTTATACGTAGTGCGTACCACCTCGGGAGTCGGGAGGACACGGGTACACACACTCACCGAGAACATCCACTTCGACCTTCCAATCCTATGCTCCGAACATATCCATGATAGTGACACGAGGATGTCTTCTGGAGTAAAAACACAACCGCCATGGGAAGATCTGGCACGAAGTCTAGCACTATCCGCCCTCCCATCATGTTTTACTGCCCATATCGATGGACGTCGGGCAAGTTTACACGGTGTATCAGTCGTGAGGTGAGGACTATGTGACACGCGTTATCGCATTTGGACTTTTAGCCTTGAGGTAGACTCTCAAGGTCAGATCGCGATGATTGGTTTACAAACAAAGTCCGTCTTTTCCATCATGATGTTCTATTCTGTCCGTTTCGTTCATCACCACGTTGACGCGATCTCGTCAGCACTGACGGGCGATCCGAAATGTAGGCGTGGTGAAAGAGAACCACATCATGAAAAACAGAGGGAACGATGAGGTAAAGACGACGTTGTTCCAGATATCAATATATCCAGGTAACAAGTAATGAACAACTCTCATTCATCTGCTTCTTCCATATCTCTCAGCCTTTATCTCTGGAAGTCAACAATATGAGCCATCATCCCTCCAGTAGAACGGTAGTTGGTCCGAGTGGCACAAGGACAGACGTGTAACGACACGTGTATGCATCACAAGATCTGACCGCCACTGACTAGGTTCCTTATCGTCAAATACGATGACAGAGATGAATCCAACGTGGTACTATGCGTGTCCATTTGCAATTGGGAAATCCTATCCACTCGTTGGCGTCCAATATTCTTGATTCAATGGACTACCTCATCGTCCCTCATCGCCAGGGTCGCGATGTGGCTTATTTACTTTACAAAGAAGTGCAAAGGATGATGTGTTCTTTCGGCTGAAAGATGCTCACTGAAGTACTGATCTTCCAGATCGGCACTCAAAGGAGAATAGGGGGGGGAAACTTTGCACTGGTTTAGCGTACGCATTAGATCAGCACTTTGGATCCACATCTAAAGTTAGCCCCACCTCGGAGACTCGGACGGGGCACGTACCCACTCACCCCCCGAAGGATTCGAACCATTTAGGTAGTATATAGTATCCAGCTGGACCAAATGAGAAACGCAAGAATCGCTCGGATGGACCATGAAACGTTTTAGGGCTCATAGCTAGGCCATATTTTTAAGCCTCTCGGAAACGCGGTCGATTGTTTCAGTACATACCATCATAATACAGTATTATGGGCGAGCGAAAAGCTGCGCAGCACTGTCAGATCTCCGTAACGAGGAGCTTGAACATACATTTGCCAAATTGCCAGATGTCAACGGAGTTTTGAGTCATGATCACCGAGTACAGGCTACAGAACAGAATTTGAGATTGGGCAGAACGACAGAGGTCCGGAACATGACTGTCATAAAATAAACAAATTTTGCCGTGACTTGGAGAGGGGTGGTCGACGTGGGGAATAGTGTCATGTCACTGTCAGTGCATGTCAAATTCAAGCAGTATCGGTAACCTAGTACTAGGCTGTTCACGGTTACCCTCCACCAACGGGCTTGCTTCTGTCTGTCAGCGCTACGAGATCAGATTGGGTCCAACAGGTCAGGTCGAAGGCAGGTGTCAGAGTCGTATACAGCAATCAAACCAGCAGATCGGCGCTCTTTCAATCTCTTGCCGCGAGCGAGAGGCTGCTGTTTTGACAGCTCGGAATTATCGGCGAATCCGAGTCGGCGGTTCTGAGCATTGGAGGTATCCTCATCTCGTCCGAAACGGAGACGAGACACTGAGAGCATACTGATCCTGATCTTGCAATTAACTTGGTGAATGATCGACCCAATGATCAGACTTTGAAGTTCAAGAGAGATCGCACCTGTATATCAACCGTACAAGCCCAACTGCCACAAAACAAAAGTGAACTGCTGCTACATCATTTCTGTCTTGAGTTGATACTGAGAACCAAGCCACGTCGAAATAAACAAGAGTCCTTCAACTTTCAACCGTCATCAACATCCACACTGTCAAGCGCGACTCAGGGTCATCACTCCGAATGAACGAGCAACATCCTCAACGCTGTCATCTCCACTACCAGCAGCAAGACTCGCGGCCCGTTTAGAAAGCCCCTCAGCAATAGTATTATACTTCCTAGGGACATGAAAGAACGCGATCTTCACTTTACGCTCACGTTCACTTTTTTCGATCTCTTCACTGAGAGCGAGGAAAAGTTTCCAGCCGATGTCTTATAGTTGTTTTTCTTTAGAGATCCGAGTTCTTCATCATCATCAAATTTCATCAGCATCGTAAGGCAAGATTGGAACTTGGATCCTTACTCACTTTCCATGCGGTAGCCACTCCGTCATTCCTTTGACTACGTATTCCGAATCCGATATGACGACGATATTCCAACCCTGCATTTTCCTTAGCGCATTATTGACATGATGCGATCGATTGTAGTCAAAGAGCATCGTCAGACCGTAGATAGCAGCAAGCAGTTCAGCCCGTTGATTCGTCCCATTTCCTCCAGGATCAATCCTGTCATCCACAGGGATAGCAAACTGCTGGTATTCTTCCTCGCCGAACGCGATCCCAAGATCGGAGACTGAATCGGCCCTCCCATTATTTGTGCAGGCACCATCGATGTATACGACTTCGGTGTGGTGGCACACGGCGTCTTTGTGGTGACAACATACGGCATACTGGGCGCAAAAATCGCATGTTTGGACGAGTTCCGGGATAGTGAGGTTGGCGAAAATTGGGCATGGTACGTAAAGACGAGTGTTGTTGCCTGAGGATCTTAGGGCGGACATGATCTCGACGGAAAATAGTAAGATCCCAGGAAACTTGGACCTCCTTAGGGAATATGCGGCAAGTGAGGCAGGGACGGTTTGGAATGCTAGCGAATTCGAGAGGGGACGACGATGAGCCGGGTGAGGTATATGCGAGATAGGGGAACTTGAAGAGAACGAAGAAAAACCAGCGTTTTCCGTGTTCGTTCGTTCGACGTCGAGTCGTTAGGACGAGAGCTAGTTAGTGCATTGATATGATCTGCGAACTCTTACGCCAAGAAATTACATACCACGAGAAAGGGTCCACACAGGAATTTGATCAAAGCGTTATGGCGGTGGACTTTCCGAGAGGACAGCAACAGCGCTCACCTTGTCTGTGGTCAGCGACTGTTCGTTCCGTACACTCTAATTAGCAGAGAGATCAGAAGAGGTCAAATTTTTCCGATCATAACCTCGCTTGCACTTGTTTGTGAAATTATGTGCTTGACCAATGACGCGGCATACTTAGGGAAACGCAAACTAACATACTAATGGATGAACTAAACTGGTCTTGTTCATGCAAACATACCCTGGCGATCCCCATCTCGCTGTAAACCATCCAGTCAGGTAGCTGAAAGGCTAAAACCATGCATAGCAAAACTCACCAAGCGAGATGTATGACTGACAGCGACGTAGAGGCGGAAGAGCCGTTTACATTCGTCATCCTCTGCGAAGGGATAACTAGAAGAAGAAATAAACCAAAATGGTAATTGTAGTGAGAGCTGCGACATACTCTGCTCCAAGTCGATAAGCCGCCGCAAGGCCCGATACAACGGCGATCTCGTGCATATCTTCAGAGCCACATTAATCACTAGAGAGATCAAACAAGGGGGAAGAGACGTACTCAAGATCGTCCACGCGCCAGCATACAACGTGTGGTGCTGAGACTCAATCAGCACGGGTGTGGGAAGGTAGGGGCATCGCGTGCTTACTTTACCGTTGATCAGCGTCATCCAAGGTACAGTACCCGCATAGTGTTGCCATCGATGACTCTGTTGCTTCCACCATTTCTCATAAATGACACTGTCAGGTTTGATTTCTGACTTGCTCCATTTATCACTGCTGCCATCGCGATCGAGGAAAATCGTTTGGAAGACGTGGGAGGAGAGTGGAGGGGCAGTTCTAGGAGGAGGTGTCATGTCTGAATCTGTTTGAGGGCCCTGTGGGGTCTCGCCTTTGAACTGTGGTTGGTAATTGGTAAGATCGAAACTCATCTCGACCTTCTTCTTGTCATCGGGGTAACTGCGAATGAAGTAGAGAGGTGAGAATTCTTTCTCAGCTAGTTGATACGCTTTCTTGGCATCGTCGTCCATACGCGAGGAGTTGAGAGAGGGATCATAGTGCAGACAATAATACTAGCGACAACACGAAAATCAGCAGAGAGTAACAACTGGTGTGGGAATACAGAAACCATACCTTTCCCATGTAATCCAGATCACCGTGAGTGACGCTAACGTCCCAAAGGTACTAGACACGTTGTCAACCCAAAAGACAACATTGAGATTCCCACTTACCTTGACATTTCCCAATATCTTTCGCTCAAACCAGCTCGCATTCTCTCCAAGGATCTTTAGCGCAGCGTCTGCATCAACCGCCATGATCAGCTCGTCGAAATCCTCGCACTCTTCTGCACCCAAGGGTTTTCGGACTTGTTGGCCTTCGTCAGTTCCGTCGGTCGAGCGACTCCAGAGTTGCACGTTAACTTTGCGAGTACCAGCGCCTGACGGTGAGCGGACTTTACTGTCCCGGATAACTCGTGTTACCTGCCGCCGAGTGCAAAGCGTGACATTTCCACGAGCTTGAACCTCGTTTGCCCAGGCTTGATACAAGAGTGATAGGCACGGGAATGCGCGCATCTCGGGAATGGATGCAAGAAAAGATTCTGATGAGTACTCAAAGAGACGCATGGAAGGGTCCATGAAAACGCGTTCTAAGATCGCGCTGGAGATGAAAGGGGTCTGGTTGCCCGTCCCAAAGAAGAGGGCAACGAGAGGATAAACAATCACTTCCCCAAAGTCCTGCGAAAATCTGAACATCTTCAACATAGCGTCGACTGAAATGAGTGCGAAGATGGGCTCGAAGGTTTTGATGATCTTCAAGACCCTTCCAAATTTCTTGATATCCGAGTTAAATCTGCTAGAAGTGAATTCATGCCACTCGAAAGAATCACAAGGAGCATGAACCTATCAATAACATGACTCGGAAACACGTTAGACCAGAAATCAGTCTCGCCGTCTCGTCCGAAACTGACTTGCATCCCAACGGGGGATGCCTTAAAACCAAGTTTATCGAACATAGCATATGTGTTGTAGAAGACTGGACTGGCACCCTGAACGCCGTCGTTGATGTAATCTGCACCATACTTGGACGCATCGAGAGGAATGGATGTCGCCATGCCACCAGCGGCCGAAGACTGTTCGAACACGGTCACAGAGAAACGGTCTGGATGAAGAGAGAGGGCATAGGCAGCTGACATGCCTGAAACACGGCGGAAAGTTAGCTGATACCTGGTAGGTCGAATTGTGGTGAACAATAACAATAACTTACCCGCTGCTCCAGCACCGATGATAGCGATGCGCTTTCGTGGTCCTTGTGAGTCAGAATGATTCGACGGCATAACTTACGGTACTGGGGAAGAGTTAACTCCTGGGCTGAAAGCTAGCTTTTCAAGGTCATGGATTCTGAACTAGGCCAACGATCCTCGATCAATGTGGACACCGCATCAAGGTGAGGTTGAGTTCGTTTTATCTATTCCGCAGAGTCATGGTTAGTCTCAAACTAGAGGTCCCTGCAACAAAACGTTGCAAAGTCGTCAAACCACACCGTGACGATGAACATGGAAGCAAATAGCAAATGAACATATCCCACGCGTGAGGTGAGGAAACACAGGGGTGTTTCCAAATCAGATTCTCCACCAGACCTTGTTATACCATGACACAGTGGGAGGTATAGGCCAGGTATCTGTCTATACAGGTTGGATATCACTATCGGTCGGACTTGCTTCGCTCACCAGGACCTCCAAATTTCTTGTTGACCCCGTACTCACTTCGCGTCTCGATAACTTGAAACTCGTTGAACTGTGACCTACTAAGAGATTGACGTTCAACTGGTCCACCCCTTGCAATTAGTAGAGCAAGTTAGCTCGGTCTGGCAAGACTGCAGAACTATAAAAGATGTTATTATCGCAGATCCTCATTGCGGAGGAGATTCGGGTGTACTCTGCGTCCCGCCAGAGCAAGTATGCCTTCTAAGCCCTGTAGTATACAATAGAAATATCTTGCTGGGTGTACTGATCGGATCGAAGAAGAGATCCATCATGCGGCTGGACCCATTTGCCAAGTTAGCTCTAGTCCTGCGGATGGTGACCGGTAACTCAAAACGAGCGCTTACAAGTTACTCCGATTACTCGATGGCACTCATGTTCGTTGAGAATGCACTTAAATTCTACCTGACTTTGCAGTCGCGTTGAGTACGCTTGATCGAGTACAGAAATGTTCGACATTAAGCCGTAGAGTTGTATTATCAGTTTGTTTTGCTTGGCCTGTTGACGACGAACTTGCGGGTGATTGGGGTCTGCTGTGCTTGATTGGAAACGCGCGCAACACCGCCTAGTACTACGAACAGGAATCCGTGCTGCGAACATCGGACCCTCAATAAGCCATCAGTCTATCATCCCTGCCCCTCCCAACCTGGTTCCACCCTCTTTTCTTGCGGTCCTTCCGTGCTGGTACTCGGTGTCCAGGACCATTCAATTTATACCTTGTTCATACCTGAGATTTCTAGGACATGTCTTTATTCAAGCGTCATCCCGACGACGACAACGATGCCCCGATAGACCAAGACCTTCGGTTGCGCACCGTACGCACCGCAGCATCCACCATCGCAGAATCAATTCGTTCAGAACTACGCGCTGAAAGATCAGCAAGGAAAAAGCGGTCTCGGTTCTTCAGAAGAGAAAAACGTCCAAAGACCGCGGATTCAACTACATCAGAGGCAACCCAAAGACCACAGATCCCCGGTCAGCGTAGAACTATCTACGTCAACACTCCATTACCTGCTGCGGAAGTAGACTACAACGGCCAGCCTATCGTGCGTTATGCGAGGAATAAAGTACGGACAAGCAGTACGTCGTCTGTCAACTATAGTTGCCATCTACCTAACCACATGCAGGATACACCCTATTGACGTTCCTCCCAAAGAATCTTTTTGAACAATTCCACCGGAAAGTTTTGTTCGTCTCCCGAACTGTAGTGACTGTAACCTAATGGGCCGCTTCAGGATAGCCAACATATACTTCTTGCTACTCGTCATATTGCAACGTGAGTGAGCGATTTGTGACTCTACCCTCTTCCTGACTTGTCCAACTGTTTCCCGTTTTCGGAGCTGCTTCCGCGTCCACCGCTGCCTTTCCTATCCTCTTTATCCTTACGGTTACCGCAATCAAAGATGGTGTAGAAGACTATCGCAGAGCAAAACTCGACGAGGAAGTTAACACCTCCGCTGTAACGAGCCTCGGTCAATGGCGAAACGTCAACCAACCGGTCGATCCACGGTCATGGTACCAACGACTGCTTGGGATCAAAACACCGGGAAAGGTCACCCGAGGTGTCAAGAAACTACGCGAGAAAGAAGCTGGAGAGGGGATGCGGATCGTGTTGAGCAAGGGAGTGGACGGGGAGAGGGCCAGCATTAGCACGATGGATCTCAATGAGAGCACACTGAGCCTGGGTCGACCGATGGGTGCTGGTGGAAGACAGTTGGAGGATATTGCGAGTGTGGATGAACACACTTACCCTCCTGGGTTACCTCCTGCAACCGAAACAGGTGCTTGGGGCATGAGCAACACATCGCTCTCGGCATATCAAACAAGTGCACCCTCTCGGCCGTCGTTAGGTGTCATCGATTGGAGACTGAGGACGAGTGGGTCCGCGAGATGGGAGAGGACATTGTGGAAGAAACTAGAAGTTGGCGACATTGTGCTTCTAAAGGAGAACGAGCAAGTGCCAGCAGACGTAGTGGTGTTGTCAACGTCAGACCCGGACGGTCTCTGCTATCTCGAGACGAAGAACCTGGATGGGGAGACGAACTTGAAGGCACGCAAAGCCGTTCGTGCGACATCGTCCATCACCTCTGAAGAAGACATCGAGAAGTCATCCTTCATACTGGAATCAGAGCCCCCCCACCAGAATCTGTACCTGTACAATGGCGTATTGCGGTACACAGACCCCGCCACCGAAACGCAGTGCAAGGAAGGTGTTACGATCAACGAACTGCTCCTTCGTGGTTGCACGGTGCGGAATACGGCTTGGATCATTGGTTTGGTTACTTTTACAGGCCCGGACACCAAGATCTACCTGAACGGAGGTCTCACACCATCGAAACAGTCCAAGATTGCCAAGGAAACGAACTTCAATGTCATTGTCAATTTCTTGTTCCTGACCATCATATGTACGGTGTGTGCCGTCGTCTACGGTTTCCTCGATGGCCTGCAGGCCACGAGCGTCAAGGTATACGAACAGGGTGTAGACCCAACGAACTCTTCCGCACTGAATGCGCTCGTCACCTTTGTGTGAGTCTTCATGTTTCCTATCACTGCTTGCTGAGAATCTGAATAATCCGGTAGTTCCTGTCTCATCGCATTCCAGAACATCGTCCCCGTTTCTTTGTTCATCTCCATAGAGATCGTCAAGACGATTCAAGCATACTTCATTGCTCAGGATATCGACATGTACTACGAGCCTTTCGACAGCACCTGTGTTCCCAAGAACTGGGGTATTTCCGACGACCTCGGCCAGATCGAATACATCTTCTCCGACAAGACAGGCACACTCACGCAGAACGTCATGGAGTTCCAGAAGTGCTCGATCCATGGCACGGTCTACGGGGAGGGTGTTACGGAGGCACAGCGTGGCGCAGCAACGAGGGAAGGAAGAGCTGATGCAGTTAATCCTGAGGAACTCTCGCTCAAGCTAGCCATGCTCAAAGACACTATGGTCGCCACCCTCGTCAAATTATTCAAGAACCGTTACGCTCAGATGGACAAACTCACGCTCGTATCTCCCAAACTCGCGGAAGACCTCGTAGACCGTTCGTCAGACCAAGCAGGACATATCATGGCCTTCTTCCGTGCACTCGCTGTCTGTCACACGGTCCTTTCGGAGAAATCGGACACGGAGAAGCCTTGGTTCTTGGAATACAAGGCGGAGTCTCCAGACGAGGCGGCGTTGGTAGCTGCTGCGCGAGATGTTGGGTTCCCATTCGTTGGCAAGTCAAAGGATACAATCGACATCGAGGTGTTGGGTCAGCCGGAGCGGTATACCCATTTGAAGACCATCGAGTTCAACAGTTCGAGGAAGCGGATGAGCGTGATCGTGCGTGCTCCCGACGGTCGGATCATCCTGTACTGCAAGGGTGCTGATTCGGTCATCTACGAGCGTCTTTCGCCTAATGTCGATCCGGTATTGAAGGAGAAGACGAGCAAGGATATGGACGCGTTCGCTAACGGAGGACTGAGGACGCTTTGCATTGCCTATAGAGTGCTGTCAGAGGATCAATTCTTGATGTGGGTGAGGACGTATGAGGCGGCCTCTGCTGCGACGGAGAATAGGGAAGAGGAAATGGAGAAGGCGGCATCGAGTATCGAGGAGGGGCTCTTCTTGCTTGGTGCGACGGCGTTGGAGGATAAGTTGCAGGAGGGTGTACCTGAAGCCATTGAAACTCTTCATCGTGCGGGTATCAAGCTATGGATTCTCACAGGTGAGCGGGGTGACTCGTGTACGGTCTTTACCCTCTGACATGCGTGTCTGTTCCATTTTTAAGGTGACAAGCTCCAGACGGCGATTGAGATCGGTTTCAGCTGCAATCTGCTCAAACAAGACATGGATGTCATGATATTATCAGCTGACACCCCGGAGGGAACACGTGCGCAGATTGAAGCGGGTCTCAACAAGATTGCGTCTGTGTTAGGTCCGCCGTCACTGGATCCACGTAAACGTGGTTTCGTTCCCGGTGTACAAGCTGCGTTTGCTGTTGTCATTGACGGGGACACGCTGCGACATGCGTTGACACCTGACATCAAGCCTCTTTTCCTCAATCTTGGCACGCAATGCGAAACTGTGGTATGCTGTCGTGTCTCCCCGGCCCAGAAGGCTTTGACGGTGAAGCTGGTTTGTCCCCTCTATTGCTTATTCCTATGGTTCGAGCGAATCTCAAATGGCGCTTAGGTCAAGGAGGGTAGGAACGCGATGACCCTTTCCATCGGTGATGGTGCGAACGACGTCGCGATGATCCAGGAAGCCAACGTTGGCTGCGGGTTGTTGGGTCATGAAGGTTCACAAGCTGCGATGTCGGCAGATTATGCGTTTGGACAGTTCAGGTTCCTGACGAAACTGCTTCTCGTCCATGGACGCTGGTCGTATCAGCGTATCGCTGACATGCACAGCAACTTCTTCTACAAAGTCGGTCACTTGTTTTTGGGCATACTGGACGACCGCTTGACTGATTTTGCTCTCCTTGCAGAACGTAATCTGGACGTTAGCCTCGTTTTGGTACTTGTTTTACTGCTACTGAGTGAACCTAAGGCTCGTTGTGTCTATAACTTGTTTGCTGATTTTGGGTAGCTTCGACGCGACATACCTGTACGATTACAGCTTCATCCTTCTTTACAACCTGGTCTTCACTTCATTGCCTGTGATCATTCTTGGTGCTTTTGATCAAGACATCAATGCGAAAGCAGCCTTGGCCTTCCCAGAACTTTACATTCGAGGGATTCGCGGATTAGAGTATACCCGGGTGAAATTCTGGTCGTACATGTTGGACGGTCTCTATCAATCTGCTGTCGTCTTCTTCATCCCATACCTCGCCTGGTCCCTCAGCCTCGCTCGGTCATGGAATGGCAGAGGCATTGACTCTCTAGCCGATTTTGGTACCACTGTTGCTATCGCCGCCATTTTTGCGGCGAACACCTACGTTGGCATGAATACCCACTAGTGCGTTCACACTTTTTGTTTCGGTGCTTGAAAATGTACCTACTAGGATCATTTTATCGTTTTACCTAGCTGGACATTCATCACGTGGATCGTGGTCCTCGGGTCTTCGCTCGTCATGGTCCTGTGGGTGGTGGTTTATTCATACCTCCCGGCCAACAACTTCTTTTCGAGCACTGCTTCCTTCGTGGACGAGGTGGAAGTACTTTTTAGCAACGTCTTGTTTTGGACCACGATCTTATTCTCGGTCTTGGTTGCTTTAGCGCCACGGTTCATCTACAAATTCGCCTCCTCGGCATACGCACCTCTGGACAAAGATATCGTTCGAGAGATGTGGGTCAGCGGTGACCTGAAGGACCGGTTGGGCATCAGGCATCGAAAGGCGTCCAAAAACAAAATTGGATCCGATATCGAAACAGCTCCCATGTTCCGTGAGCCCCACGTGCGATCGGCTTCTGAGGTAACTTTGTCCCATCCATACGAGCCAACGACCATCCCGCACACAACTGACGTCAATGAGAAGTCGCAACCGTTGGATTCTGTCGAAGTCGATCATCCAAATATGCGACTTCATGTGGGATCGCCAGACACGCTGGTTCAAGAAGGCGGATCCCGGTTATCAACTGTGTCCTACTATTCCCCCTCTGATCTCTCGCCACCGTCTCCAGTGCAACCAGCTCTCTACCGTTTCCCTGATGGCGAGATTTCTGAGAAGCGTGCGCCGTCGCGGACGACTTCGCCGAGTGCTATGCCTATTCTCCCAGAGTTCGGGTATACGCGGACTCCGACCTCGGTAGCTTTCTCAAATGTGGCTTCTCCAGAGGCCTTCGAGATGAAGGTTCGACAACATCCGTCACATTCTCAGACCGGGCAAGCCTTTTCAGCTGAAAATCCTTCGGGGAACCCACCATACCAGAGCGTGAGTGACCCATCGGCGCCTTCTGCTGCTTTGAACGCAGCATATCTAACTGCGGGTCGGATCCCTGAGGTAGTAGACGATGACTGGAGACCTACCAGCATCCAATCAGGTCAATCACATCATTCATGGACTGGGGGTCGTGCTCTGTGAGAACAAAGGAGATGGTTCTGTATCATAGAGAGTTCGAGGACGAAGGAGATCTGAACATTGTTGTACTCGTTTTGCCGTTTGCTTTATTTCTTTCCCACTCGTCTGCTTGCCTTCCCATTTCATCACACGCGAACCGAGGATATCTTTTGGAATCATCATGCCGGCGATTTTGTCGATGCCATAGACTAACCATGCTAGTAGTAGTCGTCTTCTCTCATAGCTAATCTGGACATTCTCTGCTGTTCTTTTTTGTTTCCTTCAACGACAATAATCTGGCATTAGCTCTCAGGACATGGGGTACTACTGTACATACTGTGGGGATGGCGCTGTTATCTAAACGATCGTTTTATATGTTTGATCTTGGCCGACAAGTTCCGACACGGGGTGACCCTCCGCGGCCAAGAACAAGCTTGGCAATAAAGTTCAGCCAAAATTTGGCAAGATCAAATCCTCCTCAAATTTGCAAAGTCCGAGTCTCTGTATTGACCCAGCGTGGCCAAGAGATATAGTGACTGTTGCCGTTCCTCAACATGAATGGGGGCAATGGACTCCAAGCCTGGCTGGTCACACACGTGCAGGTTACAATTAGATTCAGTCTGGTTTGGTGGAAGAACAGGACAACGTGGATTTTGCGCTTGAGAAACTCTAAGTCGGTGCCGTACAGTTTGATCTGAATCCTTCTACGAAGTATCTTCTGATAATGTTATTTTTATTGCGACTCTGACTCTGGGTAGCTCCGCCGTTCCCTAACCTTCTCCAGCTTTTTCCTCAGAAGGTTCAGGATCATGGAACGGTTGAATATTTCTCATCGCTAAAAGTCAATGTTGCCTCATAAACATGTATACCAGGGACAAATCACCTCTGAAAGTTCTGTTTTTGACGAACCTGTCACGAACCTACCACTGGAAGATATCCGAGTCAGCGCCTGCTGGTCATGGAACCGTGCTTGGCATTATTTCAGGGTCGCTTTATGGACGAACTATACAAGTCATCAAGATCCCAACTTCACGCTGATGACTGACCCTCCGTTTTCCCGTGTCCGGACGCAATGGTCTGCGAATCACTTTGGATCGGTTTTCCGTCTCGGGACACGACCTACTCACGCAAATAGAAGCTTGCATCTATTACAAACTTATTGGGGATGAAAAGTTTGTGGAAGCTTTAGAGATTTGAGTCCCTGTGTACATTGCCAGGTAGGATAAATAACTGCGTGTGTCCGGTGAAATTCGTGCCCCTTCCTCCCCGCCTCTCTTTCTTCACTCTCTCCGACTCTTCCGGTATGGGTAGCCATGGTATACCTCTGGACAAGGCAGAGTTACTATCAGTCCTATTGGAGGCTCTCCTTTATGGTATGTTCAAAATCCTTATGTCATGGGATCGTTGACTGAGTGATAGTGCCATTTAGGTTTCTCATTGCTGATGTTTGGAGGAACCGTTTGGGCCCTGTCGTCTCAACGCGCTACTGGTCGCATCAATCACAAAATGTTGACCGTCGCATGCTTGCTTCTGTTGTTTAGTACTTGTGTCAGTTCTTCCTTTGCCTTTGTCCAGTGATGAGTCAAGTTTTGAATTGGTTTATTTGCACCGTATAGCATCTCGTGATCGATATCATCCGGATTATGGAAGGTCTGGTGCTGTACCGCGATACTTGGCCCTCAGGACCTGTCGCGTATTTCTCTGACGTGTCACAGTGGACGTTCGTGTATAAAAATTATGTCTATACTGCACAGACCCTCATCGGAGACGGTGTAATCGTGAGTCCCTCCTTTTGTCCGCTTATTGATCATTCCTGTTGAACTCTTATCATATAGCTCTATCGCTGTTACGCCGTATGGCAATCGAAACTCATTATGATCCTGCCCATACTCCTATGGTGTGCCGTTGCTGGTGCGTGCAGCGAATTCTCTCGTCCCTTCAACGCCCTGATAGTGCCTCTGTCATCTACAGTAACTGGAATCGGAAGTCCATATACCGCATCACAAACGACCCAGGCCGAGGTGTTCAGTGGCAGCCTCTCTCAATGGATCACCTCATTCTATGCATCCACGTTAGCGACCAACCTCCTCACGACGAGTGAGTGCCCCATTTCCCATCGATATACTCCACGTTTCTCAATCAAAATCTTTCCTTTCTCCTCCAGTCATATTGGCGTATCGCATATGGTATGTCGACCGAAAAGCAGCGAATATTCGAGGACGTCGGAAATCCCAGCTCCGTCCCATCCTGAACATCATCATCGATGCGGGAGTGATATACTCCCTAACGCTTCTCGCGGCCATCATATGTTTCTCAAACCAATCCAATGGCCAATATGTGATACTCGATACGGTTAGTGACGAGCACAATTCAACTCGATCTATTCCGCTCACCCGGAAAAACACATAACTTCATCATTCAGGTGACCCCAATCATCTCTGTCACGTTCTACATGGTCATCATCCGTGTGGGTCTGTCCCACCGGGCGACTCAAATTCCGGCGTTATACCCATTGGAATATACCTCGTCTAGTCTGAGTAGCGATCGACGAAGCAGGATGCAAGTTCACGTTACCACACTCACCGAGAGCAAAGTCGAAAACACACCACGATCACCGACGAGTTCTGATACCCCCGTCAGCCAGATTAAATTCGAGGAAGCGGTCGCGATAGCGGTGTGATGACATGTCGGGGAGTAGGAGAAACTTGAGATTTGATGCAGATGCTTCTAGGGTCTAGGTTCGGCTCCGTATGCATGGCTTGATGGACGGCTTCATTTGTTCCTTGATCTGAGAAAGAGAAAGAGATACCCACTCACTATCCTAGTTGTCACTCCTTTACTTTTTGCATGTTGTAGCACATGATTGTCTATCACACACGAAAATTTGTTTTCCTCTCATCTCAGTGCTTTCGTCGTGTCTCGCAACAGAAATGAATGCGCATTTGTGAAGTGGAACAGGCATACTTATCCAAGAGCACAGTATAGACAAAACTAAGAATAGGGACCACTTAATCGTCGATGTAGAACAATGAAACCGGCTGGACACTAGCGAGTGGGTGATATCAACAACAGCCGCCCTTCGGCCCCCTTGGTGAATGTAGCTGGCATCTCGATAGTGTCCTTGGTCAGAACGAAGGGGTACGAGAGGGAACTGACCTTGACAGAGACAGGAATACTTATATCTAGTGGGCACGAGCGATGTGTACCTACTACTAGTACTTATAGCTGATAGACGACGTGACTTAGCCTATTGTCAGGTGCTCGGGAGCCACACGTGACGAGTACTACAACGTCGGGAATTCTATGATACCAGTGCGTGATCAAAGTCTTGAGACGTAGGCCGGCTTCAAGTTGCACGACTGCTGATGAAGTTAACTCCGCGCTGCAGTGCGGTATCATCCCCTCTATGGATTCGGTCTTCCTATCTCGACGGGAGTAATCAAAAAGCAATGCGCACACCTTTGTCAGACTGGACGTCTCCCCGAAGAACTTGGGATCCCTGTGACAAAAAGCGAGGCGGCGCGATTCAGAGATAGAGGCTTGTGAGTGGGCGAGAAGACCGTAGCAAGTAGGCTGACGGAAGGACTTGAAGACACAGCTCAAGCTGCCACGCCGAAACTACCAATCGGAACGAAGTGCCTCACAGTCAAGGTGGTCACTAGACTGACCGTCTGAATACACGTAGCATTTGACTAGACCGACTCGGATGATAATGGTGCGTTTAAGTTGCAATCACTGCCAGTGCCAGTGGCAGCCAGACAGTAGTACAAGCGAAGAGTTTGTTGGAGGCGGCCCTTAGTTTTCCCTATGCAGAACCAGAAGTCGGGTTGTTCGCTCAGTGTAGGTCGGCATCCCTGACAGTGATCGAGTCCATCGCGGTCCGCTGCGATCCATTACTACTAGTAACGGATCACACCCTTCGGGCTGCTGGCATTTCCGTGCTCAAGATTGATCCACAGCAAACCTGAGCAAATCTCAGTCGGTCGCTTGGTCACTGATACAAATGATAAGTTCGAACAGAAAGAGAGTACCCTCACGTATATTGACTGGCTAGCTCTGAGCAGTGCCAGTGGTGACATCTGTCATCGAAGTTTGGGTTTAGTACGTCAAACGATAGGGATCACATGGTGAGATTTCCCATTATGCTAGCCACAGTCCGATAGATGATCGATAACCCTACTAACGTGGATTGTGGCGAGTTTGGGATGGGATGGAAGGGCTCACCATCCGAGTCGGTGTCGCCTCAGAGTCAGACCAGCGATTAATACCACCCTGGGCATTTTTCTCAACGCTTGAATCCTCTTTCCCTCCATCATCATGAACACCTTTGATGATGCCACTCACCGTAGTCTCGACGAGAAAGTCAACCAGGATGTCTCTGATTTGGAATTTTCAGAAGACCTGCATCCCTTTGAGTATGCGACTCTTCTTCAACATATCGTGAAATACTCGAAAAATACCTTGGATACAAAGTACAGCGATTTAAAGCAGCTACTGCAGCTACTGAAATATCACCCTGAACTGGTAACAATGCTGAAGGATGCTTGGAAGGTCAAATCTTATCGTGCCATCCGAGATAGCCGTAAGTACAAGTCATAGTCTCTCTAAGTTCGCTTCACTAATACATGCTGCAGCTCTCCTACAACGGGAAGGTGTTAGATTTGACTCGGGTGAAGGTTACTTCCATGTTTTCAATCATTTGCCTCACTGCTCACTGAACTTCGCAGAATCCTCTACGGGCTTCAAGCGTTCAATGTACAAGTCCTTTCGGGCCCCGTATCGTGGCACTGCCGTTCGTGGATTTCATCAGTATCTAGAAAACAATAACAAGGCTTTTGGAGTCGTCCTCATTGGCCCCACGTACTATGGAAAATTCTGTTCTATCGTGCAAAGCTCTGGAACGGGCAAGTCTCGCCTGATGTTAGAGCTTGCTAGCGAGGGGGTCGTGGTCCTCTACATCAATCTGCGATCACCGGCAGATCATTCTGGTTTCCCCCCTCGCGATCAGATTCCGGCTGACATATTAACACAAAATTCGGAGGAAGGTCCTGTTCATTACGCCGCAAGATGTTGCGCCTTCTTCGCGGCGGTTTCTACTACCATAGGGACATTCCTCTCAAAAGACCTGCACACGGGGGTGATGGCCGCGAAAGAGCGATGGCACACGAAGATGTGTGACGTTCTCTCAACCACTCGTAACGAATTTTTTTACAGAACTGAAGACACATTACGAAGATTTCGCCGAAATCATTAGTAAGGATGAAGACCTTGAAAAAGCTGCGGACGAAATGAGAAAGCTATCGCTTGATGGTAAGTCATTATTCCAGAATACGGGTGCAGTTCTGACTCCCAATGTGCCTCACTTTAGATGCCACCGGGAAACGACGCGAGAGCTCCGCTCCACCTATGCCTGGTTTTTTAACTATGAATGAAGCTTATGGGCAGATGTTACAAGCTCTGGGCCCACTTTTCACTGATGGTAACCATCACGCACCGAAACTGTGTCCTACGCCTTGCTCTTACATTATTTGGCAGTCGACTCGATGAGAGTATCCATAGATGGTAAATTGCTTTTCCCTCCTTATAGTCAATTGGGATGGGACCAAAATGCAGACCCTTTTGGGACGATACCCGCCACAGATGTTGCAAAAGCGAACCATATAATCGGATATGGGCGCCCTCTGTACGTGGCGAATATGTTGCTGTAACTTCATACTCAGGCCTCAGGGGTGACACAGATGGAAATCGCTTCAGGGTACTACGCTAAAGGAAGTCGATCCAATGCTGACAATGGCTATGAATAAACTTGTCGGCCCGGCGGGGCACTCCGACAACACGGCGCTTGCTGTCTTGGGCCAACGCTTTTGTTTGAACGTGGCTTTCGGTCATCGTGAAGCTGTCGATTTCGTTGAGGCCTCAGTGTCTAGTTACATGCGCGTGTGTATCACAACGACCGAAGACCGGCACTGGAGCTATACTACCTACCCATCTGAACCCCTCCTATCTTGCGCTGCAGCATCTTTGTTGTATGGATCTCAAGAGGCGTTCTCAGATCACTTACAGGTTCTCCAGAACAAAGTTCACTATGGTATGATTGATGTGGGCAAGGATGGTGAACTGGCCAGTCGGCTGTTGTGGCTTCTGGCTAAAGACCTCGTCGTTCATCAAACCTATTCACATAGATCAATCTTGGCAGCTCCGAACGACGAGGAGGTTGCCTCTCCAAACGAAGGAGAGCCATCGAAAAGCGACTGGCATTACGAGTTCACGCATTGCAAGATGATCTCTGTGCACGAGTACTTCAAGTGTCTTTTTGGTGCGGATTTCTGGTCAGTGGCTGGGGATCGTGCTGCGACCGCTTTCGAAAATGCGTACGTCAACTTTTCGCACTGGGTCTCCATGGACGAGAATATCTGGGAGGAGGATCGTTCGGACCAGTTATGCGCTGACGAGTGGACGCTACGACATTGGCATCGGACGAGTGCGGTGCAATGTTGGCACGGTCAACGACTCGTTGATAAAATGATCCCGATCTACTTTAAGCCCGACACGGGAAACGACTCGAACGATGCCCCGTATGATCTCTCGAACGACCTCAAGCGTGTTTCCCAGATCTTTATCTGTGACAAGGCCGGTAAGAACGACAGCCGCCATGAACTTCAAAAGATCACGCGCAGTGACAAGTCCATCAAGTGCAATTCCTCTCAGCCATGGGTTGCTATCTTGGCTGACATGGGCTTGGATGACGGAAAGTCTGAGCTCACGTTGACGGTTGAGTACGCCGGGCCTGTGACGGACTTGGAGACGGTCGTGGTTGGACCGGAGTATGATGGACCTTGCCTTCGTATCTACGCCCCTCGGATAGACGTCAAGACGTTTCCGTTCCTGCAAGAAGGCAGCTTGAAATCGCTCGATGAGACGCTTCAAGCAATCGTTCATCATGAGGAGATTCTGGAGAACCACGAATCACTTGTCAAACGTCTGCAAGCACAGATGCAGTATGGCGCGGTTCCTTCGAAAAGGCATATGAAATGGGAGGATTGGAAGGAGATTCCTGGACATCATCAATAAAAGCGTTCAAAGTATGGTGGGATTGCTATGTGCATATGTTAACAAATCTCATGTCTTCACTGCTAAGAACTTATGTTAGGAGCGGTTGGCTGAGCGGAATCCCGGCTATATCCGGTCCTCCTCCTGCCGGAACGACTCGGACGTGCTATCGAAGGCTGACAACTCAGTTTTGCTCACGACTTCACACTGACGATGCTCTCAAATCTTCACAGATTACTTTCAACGATCTTCGAACGAGTGAAGTCTGCGGTTGAACAGCTCATGATACAGTGCCAGTACGCGTGTTGGCAGTTAACTGGGGTATACAATACTTGCAGTGCATGCATTATATCATGAGCTCTTCGGTGTCTGGTTCAATTAATCATAGTATGTTGAGCAAGCCTGAGGACTCAGGTATTGTCTCATCGATATCGTAGCTACCTGCTACTAGGTCGCTTCTCCGAGATCGGGTATTCATTTTGAGTATCATCATGATGTGGGTACACACAACCTGCCAGTCAATTCGGATTGTGGGCGCCCTCAGCGTGTCGGTACTCAAACGGGAGTTGCCCAATCAAGCACTTCGCAGATACTGGTGAATCTACGAAATTTTCGGGAAGGTTGGACTCGTGCTTGACTTGTTGTGCACCTACAAGCATACGTAGCCCTTCTTCCTACTCATCGATGGACAACACTCGCGCGAAGCAGCGGATTACTCGACTCAATAAACTCTTCAACGACATTCTGCATGGCAGAGTTAAAGTGGACCCTCGCAACTCGCGTCTCTTCCTCGAAGGCATTTGTGTCCAAGAGGATCCAGCAAAGTGTGTAAACAGTCTTGTTTCAAGCCCTCAAGGCCATTCCTCTCTCCAAAATGCAATGCGCTTCGATCTCTCCCCTGCGTTTATCAACGGTCTTGGGGTCGAGGTTCTCGAATACCTGTTCCAGGCTGCTAATCTCGGTGGAGGTCTTCTCGACCATCTTCTTGTCGCAATAGTAGAGCCTCCCATTTTCTGGCTGCCTTTTGCGGGGGAGTTTGAGCAGGGACGGTTGGAGCAGAAAGCGCAGCTCTTCTTCGCAAAGGTTCTGGACAGGATGATTAACCTCCCCGGCAAAGACACATCCTCGTATAGAAAACTCGCTTCGAAACCATCAGTCCTTCATGGGCTGGTTGAATCCCCCATCCATGAAGTAAGAGAGGTCGGGCACCATATCAAGCACATCCTCGCTGCTTTTTCTTCTAGCACCGATTCCTGTGGACCTGCAGGACCTGGGGGTCGGCACGACAATGACTTTGCAAACTTCCGTGACATTGCCGTCCTTCCTACTGCTGATGAGATCCTCAGCAACCAACCTCCTTTCATTCGCCCCGTTAACGTTCTCGACGACCCGGAAGCAGCAGACACTCGTGTTGCGGATTATCTCGACAACACCTTTCGCATGTTAAGGGAGGATATGATTCACGAGATGCGCGAAGAACTCCAGATTTCCCTAGGAAAAAAGCCAGGCAGATCCCGAGGGATGCATATTGAAGGACTTTCTATGATCGATGTTTATACGGGATCTCACGATAGAGGCGCTCATTGGGGACTTGTTCTTCGGTGCCATCGTGACTTGCCGCAGCTTCGACCATGGAAGGAACGCGAGGACCGGCAGAAGTATTTGGAAGGCCATCCTGTTGGAATGAAGATCCTCAGACATCAATCACTTGCCTGCCTCGTTGCTGATAGAGATATCATTTGCTTTGCGACCATCTTTCGTGTCGTTGAATTGCTTTCCCAGAATCCACCTTCGATCGTACTACAGCTCGACGGAGAAGCGAGTACATCCAGAGCCTTGCTTCGCCTGAGCAACTCCAAAGACGTCGAACTTCTTCAGATCGACACCGCTATCTTCAGTTTTGAGCCGGTACTCAAAGCACTCCAGAATATGAACCTTGTCCCGCTCTCCGACGAGCTGCTCTTCTGGGCAGAAGGATGTGTACCTCCGGAACCCCCTATCCAGGCCGACGAAGTCATCGAGGCGCTTGTGGGGAACCCTTCCATGGATTTGAAGTCTGTTATTGGGACATCGAAATCAGTTTGCTTGGATGATTCGCAAGCAATCTCTCTCCTCGCTGGTCTAAGACAACGTGTGTCTTTGATCCAAGGCCCTCCCGGTGTGTAAATTCTACATATCTGTTTTCTGTAGTTCTGACGGTTCACTCTGTCGCATCTCAGGAACCGGGAAGTCTTTCATCGGCGCTCTTCTTGCTAAGGCGTTGCATGAGTACACTTCTCAAAGGATTCTGGTCGTATGTTATACCAATCATGCGCTTGATCAATTCCTCGAGGATCTTGTGGACATCGGTATTGCCGAACATAAGATTGTCCGCATTGGCGGACGTGCAAGTGCGAAGGTGCAACACCTCTCATTGGACAGGCGTACTTCTCCTGCTCGAACCAAAGCGGAGTGGAGCCTGATCGAGCAGGCGAAGTCACAGGCCAGTTTCCTTGTGAATCGTCTGCAACAAGCCTTCCGAGAGCTCTCGAAAGCGGATCGTGGTACCATGGCTGAAGCCATTCTCACACACCTTGAGTTTGAGGACCCCGACTATTGGGAAGCATTCCAAGTTCCTGTCGCTTCTAATGGATCACAAATCGTTGGAAGGAAAGGGAAGCCTATCAAGCAGGACTTCCTCCTTTGGTCTTGGTCGAATGGCTGGGATGCTGGGATTTTCAAGAACGAGCCTAACGTACGCAATGCTGCCGCAATCTGGAACATGGACCAACCTTCTCGCACCGCTCTCTTCACGAAGTGGCAAGATGAGATCATCAAAGACTTTGTCGCGGATATTTGTACGGTCGGCAAGGATTATAATGATGCGCAGGATGACTTGGCTCGTCGGTTTGGGGAGTCAACGGTCGCGATCTTGAAGGGAAAGCGGATCATCGGGTGCACAACCACTGGTGCCGCAAAGTACGCGGAGAGTCTCGCGGCGGTCAGTCCAGATGTACTTCTCGTCGAAGAAGCTGGTGAGATCCTAGAGAGTCATATTTTGACAGCTCTGGGTGCGAAGACGTCCCAGATGATACTCATCGGCGACCACAAACAGCTCCGTCCAAAAGTGAACAATTACCAGCTAACGGTTGAGAAAGGGGAAGGATATGATCTCAATCGATCACTCTTTGAGCGCCTCGTGTTAAAGGAGTTCCCGCATCAGACTTTATCCACCCAACATCGAATGCGACCTGAGATCTCTGCCTTCATCCGTACCCTCACGTATCCTGAACTCCGCGACCATCCGAGTACACAGAACAGGCCAGATATCAGTGGCATACAATCCAACGTCATCTTCGTCAACCATGCTCATCCTGAGGATGAGGAGACGCAGATTGCTGATCGTAGAGACGTTGGGTCCACGTCTTCGAAGCAAAACACGTATGAGGTTGAGATGGTTCTGAAAATCATCCGTTACCTCAAACAGCAGGGATACAAGAACACAGACATGGTCGTCCTGACCCCTTACCTGGGACAAATGTACAAGATTCGCGAAGCGATGCTGAACTTGAAGGATAACGACCCAGTATTGAACGACCTCGATGCACAGGATCTCCAAAAGGCAGGATTGTCCCTCGGTCCCTCTGCGCCAATGGCCACCAACTCAAAACAGTCTGGAATACGATTGGCGACAATCGATAACTACCAGGGTGAAGAGAGCAACATCGTCATCGCCAGTCTGACACGGTCTAACAGCAACAACATGATTGGGTTCATGGATTCGCCTGAGCGTTTGAACGTCTTGATCTCTCGTGCGCGCGACGGATTGATCATGATTGGCAACTCCCATACGTTCCTTCACTCCAAGAAAGGAGGTGTGCTCTGGTCAGAGTTTTTCTCAATGTTGACGCAGGGGAAATTCGTGTACAATGGTTTCCCAATGAAATGTGAACGACACCCTACTCGTACCGTCGTCATCAGCACTCCCCAGGAATTCGACACCCGAGTTCCAGATGGTGGATGTACTGAGGTCTGGTAAGCACTACCGACCTACGTGAACAGTCTCGTTCGGTTTCGCTCATGATTGATGTCACCAGTGGCGTGGTCCTCCGATGCAAAGTCCATACATGTCCGAAGAAATGTCATCCCTTGCGTTTTGGTCCTGGGCATCCGGACGTTCATCTTAATATGCTGTGCGAGTATCCGCTCAAAGATGCCTGTCCTGCTGGTGTCCATACGATGACTTGGAAGTGCCACCAAGGACGCCCTGCGAGCTGCAATGCCTGCGATCTCCTAGCTGAACGTTTGGAGAAGCAAGCTCTCTCGGATATCGAGGCGCAGAGGCAGCGTGACAAGGAGAAACAGGAGCACGAGATGAGGATGGTGCAGCTCCAGGCAAAACTCCAGTTCGAACAGGAGGCGTTAAATGATATGAAGGTACGAAAGGAGCGTGAGGATGAGGTTAAGCGGAAACAGAAGGAGATCGAGGATATGAAGCAGAAGATTCACGATGCAGAGAATGCTGCTAAAGAGGTCGCTGCGCGAGCTGCTCGAAAGAAAGTACAAGACTCGACAAAAGACACCCAGAATCTCCCTCCCCCTCCTCACCCACAGTTCCCTTCTGCTGCGAGAGACAAGTGGGAGACTCAGAAACGTATCGACACTGTACAAAATGCCGCTATTGACAAGATTATGGGCATGACTGGGCTAGAACAAGTGAAGGAACAAATTTTGCGCATCAAAGGCACCATCGATATGTTGAACCGCCAAGATGTCCCCATCAACAAGGAGCGTCTTAACCTTGTCTTGCTTGGTAACCCAGGGACAGGTGGGATGCTTTTTTATCCCAGAACCAAAAGGCTTATAGTTTCGTACCACAGGAAAAACGACAGTTGCAAGGCTTTATGCAGAATTCCTGGAATCCATTCATGCGCTTCCTGGAAAGGCGTTTATGGAGACCACAGGTTCCAAACTCTCTTTCGAAGGAGTGCGAGGTGCACAGAAAATGATTGACGACGCTCTCAATGCTGGTGGAGGGGCTATCTTCATCGACGAGGCTTATCAGCTTGTCAGCGAGCACGATCAGTCTGGGAGGCAAGTCCTGGATTTCCTTCTCGCCGAGATGGAGAACAGAGTTGGCACGCTTGTCTTTATCCTTGCTGGGTATAGTCGCGAGATGGAGAGGTTCTTCCAGCACAACCCTGGATTGCCGAGTCGAGTTCCTCATCAGCTTATGTTCGCCGATTATACTGACGAAGAACTGTTGTCGATGCTGGAAGACCTCATTTACAAGTACTACTCTGGCCGAATGAAAGTGGAGGATGGCGTCAAGGGATTGTATGCCCGCATTGCTGTCAGACGTCTGGGTCGTGGACGTGGCACGCCCGGTTTCGGAAATGCGCGTGCATTGCAGAACATGTTCGCCAAGATTCGTGAGCGTCAAGTTGGGCGGGTTGAAAGAGAAAGAGGACCAGGAATTCAGGTGGACGACCTCCTGCTGACCAAGGAAGACATGATTGGGCCAGACCCATCGAAAGTCTTGCCTGAGAGCATGTCGTGGGCGAAGCTTCAGAAACTCATCGGGTTAGAATCAGTCAAGGACTCAGTACGCAACTTTTTCTCGCTTTTGGAGACCAACTATCATCGAGAGCTTGCCGAGAAGCCACCGATGGAGATATCCCTCAATAGGATATTCCTCGGCTCCCCGGGAACAGGAAAGACGTCAGTCGCCAAGCTGTATGGTCAGATCCTTGCAGAACTTGGTATGCTCAGCAATGGAGAAGTGGTCGTCAAGAATCCCGCAGACTTCGTTGGAGCTCACCTAGGCCAGTCAGAGAAGAATACCAAGGCGATTCTTGAGAGTACGCGTGGCAAGGTGCTTGTCATTGACGAGGCTCGTATTGGCTGGGTGTTTGAACGACCACGTCACTGACTAGCCCCATAGGCGTACATGTTGTATGGCGGGAAGAACACGATAGATCCGTACAAGACATCTGTCATTGATACGATGGTTGCTGAGATTCAAAGCGTTCCCGGTGAAGACCGCTGTGTCCTCTTGCTTGGTTACAAGGACCAGATGGAAGAAATGTTCCAGGTAAGTAGACGATTAGATCATGTTTACAGGAACTGAAATCTCACGCACACTTTGACAGAATGTCAACCCTGGGCTTGCTCGTCGATTCGCGGTCGAGAATGCCTTCAACTTTGACGACTTTACAGAGTCTCAGCTCATGGAAATTCTCGAGAACAAGCTTAAAGACCAGGTTTTATCTGCTACGGACGAGGCGAAACAAGTTGCCAGAGAGCTCTTGAGCCGGCTGAAGAGTCGACCAAACTTCGGCAACGGCGGGGAAGTGGAGAATGTGTTGGGGCAGGCGAAAGCGCGTTATCAGAAGCGAATGGCCTCGGTTCCAGCATCCCAGAGGATGGATGTTGTATTTGAACCACAGGACTTTGACCCGGATTTCAACCGGGGTCAGGATGCATCCACAAACCTCGCTAAAATGTTCGCCGACATTGTGGGTTGCGAAGAGGTGATATGCAAACTCGATAGCTACCAGAAAATAGCGCAAGCGATGAAAAGCAAAGGCCTTGATATGCATACACAGATTCCGAGTAACTTCGTGTTCAAAGGTCCACCAGGAACTGGAAAGACAACCACTGCACGCAAACTCGGCAAGGTGTACTATGATATGGGTTTCCTATCCTCCGCAGAAGTTATCGAGTGCTCTGCCACTGACCTGGTTGGTCAGTACGTCGGTCATACGGGACCTAAAACGAAGAAACAGTTCGAAAGGGCCCTGGGAAAGGTGCTCTTCATCGACGAAGCTTATCGTCTGAGCGAAGGTCATTTTGCAACGGAGGCGATGGATGAGATCGTGGGGCTGATGACTCACGAACGGTTCATGAACATGCTCGTCATCATTCTGGCGGGGTATGACAATGAGATGAATTCTCTTCTCGCCGTCAACCCTGGGCTCTCCAGTCGTTTCTCCGAGGAGATCCTCTTCAAGAATATGTCCTCGGAGCAATGTCTAGAGCTCCTTGAGAAAGAGCTGCTAAAGAATGAGATCACCGTTCCTGAGCTCAGCGACAAAATGTCCGCAATGTATGTCGAGATGCAAGACCTGATCGCTCAGATGTCCGCCGTACCATCGTGGGGAAACGGACGAGACATCAAGACACTCGGGAAGAGAATGACCCAGAAAGCGTTCGCAAACTTGGTCAATGGCGCAACTTCCCAGTGCCTCTCAGCCGAGGATACAATGATGATTACGAAGACCATGTTGCAGGAGCAACAAGCACGACAAGGCGTCGTTCCCTCAGCGTCGCTTTCGCACTCCACGGCAATACCTAGCATGAGTGGCTCTGCTCCACCGCCTCCCTCGATGTCAAGCTCTACAAGTCAGGCAATGAAGCGTGCTCCACCTCCACCTCCACCTCCACCATTTTCCCCACCAGCTAAGCTACGTAAACAAGAATCTCCATCCACTGAATATCGCAGTAAGCAAGAACCACCGCCGGGGGCGTTAACTCAAGGGCAACCTGCCATCTCCCCCGTTGCGCGACGAGATGCCGGGGTTTCGGACGCCGTATGGAACCAACTACAGGCAGACATCGCAGCACTTGAGACAGAGAAGAGAAATGCTGCGGAACAAGAACGATGGCTATCGGAGGAGCTTGAAAAATCCGACAACGAAAATCGGGCTGCGGCGATGATCATAGCGGAACTAGAGATTGCCAAGGGATCGGCAAAGGGAGACTTGCAGAGGCAAACAGAAATTGAACGTCAACTGAAGGAAGCAGGTCGACGCGCGGAAGAAGTGAAGGCAGCGAGAGAAAGGGCCGTTTTCGCTTTGAAGAAGAAACAACAGGAAGAAGAGGAAAAAAGACGAAAGGAACTGGAGATGCAGAAGAAGCTTGATCGTATGGGTCTGTGTCCTATGGGATATCAGTGGATAAGACAGGGGGACGGATACAGATGTGCAGGGGGCTCGCACTTCATATCTCAAGGCCAGCTTGGTGGATTCTAGCCCGGATGTATTTTCAGGTGTGTACACGATAGACGATCCCTCAAGTTGTTCGTATTTCATGACGATCTATTCCTTCCCTAACAAGATTTACTGCTGTTTGGATCTAAGACACGATATGAGATTAGTATCGTACAACTTGGATTTTTGAGGCGAATGCGAGGTGAATAGAGGAAGTCGAGGGATCATTTGAGCATCGACTTGCCGGTAATAGTACAAGTACGTGAAGTCGACCGATGGTAGAAAACGATGTGAGAACATGTGTTTGAACGACCCGGTACTACCCTGATCGTAGTATAACTTCAATTAGACCGGGAAAATGTGACGGAACACTATCAACCCTGGTTCGAACCGCTGTAGCATGAATATGTTCGATATGCATCCGATCAAAAGCAAACGGCGGGGCCGGCGGTCGGACTCGAGGAGGCCGAAGGCAGTGTGAGATTGTCAAATAATAATTATGATGCACCTACGAGTAGTAGTGAGCGCCAGACGGCCGTGTACCCATCGAAAGACATGAAAACCGTTTTCTCAGACAGTTTATAAAGTTTCGAAACTTGGAGACTTCCACGGGGCCAACTTGAAACTTGAATACAGTGCTGAAAGGCCTGAGACTTGGCACCAAAGATCCGCGCGGTTCCAAGTTTGTTCATGATACAGTCTCAGGCTCATGGTCGATACTCGAAGGACAACTCCTCGGTTCGGTGACGATCCTCAGACTAGAGGATTTATTAGCGAAGGAGCCTCCCGTCGTCGCCGTTCAAGTTCAAGGAAAAGCGAGTACAATCGAGACTTTCAACTACGACTGAACTCTATCCAGGATACCGAGCTTTTTCAAACCAATACCGCTATTTGCGCCTTTGAGCCCATTCTGAAGGTGATGCAAAACATGAAAGTCGTCCCCTTGGCGGACAAGACATGCTCCAGTTGGCAGCCCGCCATTGGTCACGACGCAGATTACTGTGCCTCTTGCTAGAAATCTGTCAATGGATATAAAGCCGCTTCTCGGCACTCCGAACTCCATTCATCTTGATATCGCTCGTTACTTGCTGGACTCAACCAAAGGGTGTCGCTGATTCAAGGTCCTCTATGTCTACCGATGATCCTTTGCTATGCACGCTGAAAACGGGATGCACAGGAACCGGAAAATCATTCATCGGAGCACTCCTTGCGAAAGCCCTTCACGATTTTACTGAACAAACTATTCTCGTCGTCTGCTATACCAATCACGCGCTCGATCAATTCCTTGAAGAATTGCTCAAAATAGGGATTCCGGGTGCCAACCTCATACGCCTCGGTGGTCGCCCCAATAGCGCTGTTGCCCATCTTAGCCTTCAGAACCAGACGAAGGAAAAGCACACCCGCTCCAACGCAGAATGGAGTATCATCGACGGTTTAAAATCACGATCTCAGTATCTCCACGGCCGGCTGGAGACCTCGTTTGACACCTTTCTCGCGTCCAACATATCATTTGAAGATTTGCTCACATACATCGAGTTCGAGGACCCGGTTTACTTTGATGCATTCCAAGTGCCCGAGTCCGCGGATGGGATGACTCGAGTGGGAAAGGATGGGAATGTCGTCAATTATGTACCTCATCTTACAGTGGTCACAAGGACGTGGCGCTAGGATGTTTTGCGGGGAAGTGAATGTCCAGGAAGCCGCGGCGATGTGGTCAATGTCTAAAGTGCAGCGTCAACAGAAGCTGGATGAGTGGTGGTTCGGTGTTGGCAAGTCCATGGTGGAGGACATCTGGAAGTCAGGCAGGGACTACGACGAGTGTCAGGACGATCTCTCGCGCAAGTTCGGGGAAGCCAGCGTGGCGCTGCTCAAGCAGAAACGTATCATACGGTGTACTACCACTAGAGCGGTCAAGTTTACTGAGGACATCCGTGCTGCCTCTCCACAAGTATTGCTCGTCGAGGAAGCAGGTGAAATTCTGGAGAGTCATGTCATCACTGCGCTTGGGAGAGACACCACGCAGATGATACTTATCGGCGATCACAAGTACGTTTCTGTTTCTTTTTGTTTCGACCCAAGCCGACGATCTTTCATAGGCAGCTTCGACCAAAAGTCAATAAGTACGAGTTAACAGTCGAGAACGAGCAGGGTTATGACCTGAATCGATCTCTATTCGAGCGTCTTGTTCTCAAGGGCTTCCCCCATGTGGCACTCGCAGCCCAACATCGCATGCGTCCCGAGATCTCTGTTCTCATCCTAGAGTTGACTTATCCCGGGCTCACTGACGTGCCCAAGACTAAGGACAGGGACAATATTCGAGGAATTCAGAGCAGTATCGTCTTCGCGGATCACGAACAACCCGAAGACGATGAGAAGCGCATCAAGGATCGTGGAGATGGTGGTTCACCGACCTCGAAACGCAGTCAATACGAGGTAGATATGGTCATAAAAATCATCAACTACCTCATCCGACAGGATACAAAAGACAATATCGTTATTCTTATCCCGTATCTGGGACAGCTGTCTTCACTCCGTGATGCGCTCAGGAGGGATTCTGATGTGGTCATGAATGGTTTGGATGCTGGAGAGCTATCTCGCACTGGGTTGCTGGCACCTTCGGCTCAGAAGTCCCAGAAACGAAGTATCAGGTTGGCTTCCATAGGTCTGTCCAATCCCTCTTCGTCGCCCCTTTTATAGTACTCATCTCCCTTGGATAGACGACTACCAAGGAGAAGAAAGTGATATCGTTGTTGCGAGTTTGACCAGATCTAATTCTGAAGGCGACATCGGGTTCATGAAATCTCCTGAACGTCTCAATGTCCTTATCTCCCGTGCACGCGATGGTCTCATCTTGATAGGCAACTCGCGAACATCTCAAGCGTCAAAATGCGGCGGGGAATTGTGGTCAAAGTTCATCCGTCTCCTGCGCAACGGTGGTCACATTTATGATGGATTTCCAATCAAGTGCGAACGCCATCCAACCAGGACTACGTTAATCAAATCTCCCGCTCGGTTCGATGACTTGGCTACTAATGGCGGATGTACAGAACCATGGTAAGTCCCTCGTTTTCATCTTCTCTTTGCTCCGTCCGAGTTATCGTTATTGCCATCACACTCCCAGCGGTGCACTCCTCAACTGCAAGATCCACACTTGTTCCAGGAAATGCCACCCACTCCGCTTCGGTCCTAGTCAGCCCGACGTTCACACTACGATGCTCTGCATCCAACCGTTCAGCGAAAAGTGTCCTGCATGTACACATCTGTTGAAATGGAAATGTCATTATGAAAAACCCACCAAATGCAATCTTTGCAACAAAGAAAACGAACGTCTAGAGAAACAGGCAAAAATGGACCTTCAAGCGCAGGAGCAGCGCCAGGCAGCACAACGTCAGCATGAACTAGACATGACGGAGCTGGAGGCCAAGTTGCAGTTTGAGAGAGAGGCAATGGCTGATATCCAAGCTGCCAAAGATAGGGAGGGTGAGAAACGACAGAAGTTAAAGGAGATTGAAGATGCGAAGAAACAGACTAAGAAGGCTGCCAAACAGGCTGTCAGCTCCACGCCACAGACGTCGACGTTGTCGGGATCGAACCAAGGAAATTCTGGTCCGCCACAATCTGATCCTTCGTCTCAAAACCAACCGCGGAGTAATACCTCCAACCCACCTCCGAGCCCTTCTAACGCACCAACTTCTTTGCGTCCGTCTGTCCCCTCTCCCGCCAGAGATAAGTGGGAGCACCAGAAACATGTAGAAGGCATCCAGAACGATGCGATCGACAAGATCATGGACCTAACTGGGCTTGAAGAAGTCAAGGAGCAAATCCTGAGGATTAAGGCCAAGATCGACACGATGAAACGTCAAGGTGTTCCCTTGGACAAGGAGCGTCTCAATCTGGTTCTACTCGGAAACCCGGGGACAGGTCAGTCGGGTTTCCCCTTTTGTTGGTTGTGCTGTCGTTGACATCTCTTTCAAACTAGGCAAAACTACTGTCGCGAGATTCTATGCCCAATTCCTTGAATCCATCCAGGTCCTACCTGGAGATGCCTTCCTCGAGACCACTGGTTCGAAGTTGGCGTACGAAGGCGTTGGAGGGGGTCAGAAACTCATTGATCAGGCACTTTTAGTCGGCGGGGGAGCCATCTTCATCGACGAAGCCTATCAACTGACTACCGAAAACACCGGACGTCAAGTTCTCGATTTTCTCCTCGCTGAGATGGAGAACAGGGTTGGCACGCTTGTCTTCGTGTTGGCTGGTTACAACAAACAAATGGAGAAGTTTTTCGAACACAATCCGGGGTTCCCCAGTCGTGTCCCGTATTCCTTACAGTTCGCCGATTATACGGACGCAGAACTATTGACTATGCTCGAGGACCTGATACTCAAGCGATACAAGGGAAGGATGGCGATTGATGATGGTATTCGTGGTTTGTACGTCCGGATCGCTGTCAAACGACTCGGTCGAGGCAGAGGTACACCTGGATTCGGAAACGCTCGCGCCTTGCAGAATATGTTCTCAAAAGTCTGTGAACGGCAAGCAGAGCGCGTTGAAAAGGCTCGCAGCGCTGGGGC
>JBBPTH010000099.1:0-62604 GCA_038094055.1 Chalciporus sphaerocephalus | reverse complement strand
AAGAACGTGTGGCATTAAATCACGTTTACGCGCTCAAGAAAGAAACTCCTAAAAAGGGTAAATCCCCAGAGAAAACCCCGGAAGAACTTGTTCCCCAATTCTATCACAAGTTCATTCACCTTTTCAAGAAGAAAGAATCCGAGCATATGCCCACACATAAACCATGGGATCATGCCATAGATCTCAAAGAAACTTTTGTGCCAAAGAAAGGCCAACTAATCCTCTTGTTGCCACAAGAACAAGAAGAATTCAGTGCTTTCATTGATGATCAACTCCAAAAGAGATATATTCACTGATCCACATCCCCACAGACATCCCCTGTATTCTTTGTTCCAAAGAAAGATGGAAAGAAGCGCATGGTACAGGATTACAGATATCTCAATGAACACACGGTGAAAAACAATTACCCGCTACCTCTGATTTCCCAATTGGTCGATAAGCTAAAAGGAGCTAAACTATTCACCAAGATGGATCTCAGATGGGGTTACAACAATATCCAAATTAAAGAAGGCGATGAATGGAAAGCCGCTTTTGTTTGCCACAGAGGATCTTTCAAACCACTAGTCATGTATTTTGGTCTCTGCAACTCCCCAGCCACCTTCCAAACGATGATGAATGAATTATTTGCAGATATGGAAGACGCCGTAGTTGTCTACATTGATAACATCTTGATCTTTACAAAGACAGATGACATAAAGGAACATGCGAAAATAGTTCTCAAAGTCCTCTCACATTTAGAAGAGAATGACCTATTCGTCAAACCAGAAAAGTGCCACTTTCACACCAAAGAAGTTGAATTCCTTGGCATGACAATAACTCCACAAGGTATCAAAATGGATGATGACAAAGTCAAAGCAATTACCGAATGGCCAACTCCGACTATAGTCCGAGGAGTTAGAAGCTTCTTAGGATTAGCAAACTTCTATCGCCGCTTCATTCAGGATTATGCGCAAGTCGCATGACCCCTGAATGATCTCACCAAGAAAGACACTCCTTTCTCAAGGAAGGAACCACAACAAGAAGCGTTTGACATGCTAAAAAGGAAATTCACCATGGCTCCCATTCTTGCATTCCCAGACAATGACAAGAAATTCCGCCTAGAAACTGATGCATCTAATTTTGCAACTGGTGCCGTTCTATCTATAGAACAAGATGGCATATGGCATCCTGTCGCATTCTCATCACACTCCATGTCTCCAGAAGAATGTAACTACCCAATTGCAGACAAGGAAATGCTGAGCGTTATCCGAAGTCTAGAACAATGGAGATATTACCTGGAAGGTGCAAAACAGGAATTTGAAATTTGGAACGATCATGCAAACCTTCAATGATTTATGCAACAGCAAGATCTAAACAGACGACAAGCCAGAATGGTCACAGTACCTCTCTCATTTCAATTTCAAATGGATCCATAAAGCCGGATCACAAATGGGAAAAGCCGATGCTCTCTCTCGAAGAGAAGATCACGCAAAAGGAATTGAAGATGACAATAAGCAAGTCTTAGTCATCCCTCCAGAACAAATAGCCGCTACATCAGTGCACATAGCCACAGATAATGACGACATTCTAGAAAAGATAAAGAAAGCAACATGGAAAGTTCATGAATCAGAAGCCATTAAGCTTTGCAAGCAACATGGCATCTGCACAGAAAAGGACAAACTTCCCTATGACAAGAAGAATCGGATCTTTGTGCCGAATGATCAGGATCTTCGCATGGAAATTATATGCCTACATCATGACATTCCTGTAGCTAGACATCCAGGAATAGATCGAACCCTAGAACTGCTACAGCGTAGCTATACCTGGCCTGGAATGCCCATACTTGTCAAAGATTACGTATCTCGTTGCGATAGATGCGCACGTTTCAAAGGCATCAATACTGCACCTGCTGGAAAGTTGCTACCATTGGAAATTCCGGATCTTCCATGGGAACACATCAGTGCAGATTTTATGACAGATTTCCCTGAATCAAATGGATTTGACTCAATCCTAGTGGTTGTTGATCGATTCTCCAAAGAAGTCGAATTTATTCCCTGCACCAAATCTGTCAATGCCCTACAAACAGCTAGACTGTATCTCACACACGTATGGAAGCATCACAGACTTCCTAAAACAATAGTTTCGGACCGAGGTCCACAATTCGCATCACAAGTCATGAAGGACCTATGCAAACGCCTCGGCATCATGCCTAAACTTTCTACCGCACGTCATCCGCAAACAGATGGACAAACGGAATGTATGAATAGAGATCTACAACAATATCTCCGACTATTCACCGCTGAAAAGCAACACGAATGGTCAGAATGGTTACCAATCACGCAATTCTCGTATAACTCGAAAAGGCAAACTTCTACACAGAAAACCCCATTTAGCATTACTCACACATATACACCAAAAATAGGAATAGAAAATCACACGACTAAAGCACCCGCTGCTTCTTTATTCGCTGATGAAATTGAACAAACCCTAAAAGAAACAAAAGAAAATCTAGAAAAAGCACAAAAACACATGAAAACCCAAGCAGATAAAAATAGATCAGAAGCTCTGCAATACAAAGTAGGAGACAAGGTTTGGCTTAGCACAGATGGCCTAAAACTCCCACGACCTTCAAAGAAGCTCTCGGAGAAATGGCTAGGTCCATATGAAATTATTAGCTTCAAAGGAAGCAATGCAATCAAACTCCGACTCTCATGCACCATGAGAGTGCACAACGTGTTCAATATAGCCAAAGTCAAACCTTACAAAGAACGATTACCCGGCCAGAAGGCTGACAAACCAGGGCCAGTGCTAGTCACTGAAGATTGAGATGATGAATATGAAGTTGACTACATAGTGGACTCCAGATTGCACGGAAAACAACTCGAATTCCTAATTCACTGGAAAGGATACGACGAGACGGATAGAACGTGGGAACCCTGATCAAACCTCGCTAACGCGCCAGATGCAATAAAGGAATTCTATAAAAAGAATCCATCAGCTCCCTGTCTCCTCCGCATGACTCAGGTTGACTTCCAAAAGCTGTTCAAACCTTATGAAAACTTCACAGCAACTCCTGCGGACGACAGCTTATATAATCATCATGAAGCAGTATAAAAGACTCGCTGTTTCAGCCTGAACAGACCAGAATTTGCCTCTCCTCCCAGTCATTAGTCGAGCCTTGCTCCTAATCACCCTTCAAGCAACTTCCATCATCACCTCTACAACCCCACCACCACCCTTCATGTCTGCATTCCCCAATTCCTTCACTCAATTCCACGCCAACACCATCATTGACGACTACCTTGCTAACCACGCCAACATCGGAAACATCGACACACCAGCCTGCCCCATGCCCCTGGCACCCGTACCGTGGTCATGGATCGACTTCGGTCTCCTGATCACACATATGGTGTCGATATTTGCTCTCTGTGTTGTTCTGATCGAGAACAGCACATTATTCATCATAGGCATCTTTACCCTAGGGAGTATCATCTCCTTATCCTTCGTGCTTATGACATTATACTACGTGCATGGCGCAATCCGGGACAGCAAGGGTATAACCCTAGAAATAATGCGCGACAACACTAATGGTTGCAATTCTTTCAAAGGATTCAGCATTACTATGCCCGACAAGTACCTGATCGAGCAAGAAGGATACAGCTACGAAGTCTACTCTCGCGACTTCAGAGCTAGGGAAAAGGAGCAGCACGACGCTCTTATGGAAAGGACCTTACCAGTCTGCCAGAAGAATGAGGAAGAGGCAGCAGCTAATGACCTCAATGGCTGGTCTGGATTCCATCCAACATGGAGCGAAGCTGGAGATGCTGCAGATGATGAAAATGGTAATGACAATGCCACTGTTTATAGTGATACCAATCTCACTACCGGTAACAGCTTCATAGCAGTATACAACCTCAAAATCTGAAGAAAGGTCGTGATTGCCTGGAATGCAATCCATAGAGAGGGGGTAGTGTTACAAACGGTACATTTCTTACCTTTCTTATCCTACACTTTTACTTACCTGTCTACGCTTTCACTTGACCCAGCTTTACTTTTGGACTTAGTCGAATATCTTGTACAATAGTCACGTGACTTAATCACGTGACCTGATCACATGATACTTGTCATATGACATGGACTATCTTTCCGCTTACTCATATATGCTTACTCTTCATTACTCATTCTTGATTACTTTTCTTACTAAGATTGCTGCGCCGCAGTCAATCCTTACTCATCATTTCTATTGTTCTTACTCAGCTTGCTGTGCAAGGCTATACCTGACTGCGCATTGCTGTACGCTCTACTTATGCTATTGGCTGGTAGTTAGGGTTCATACCAAATAGGTACAAACACACCAATAGTATATAAACCAGGAGTCTGAAGGGCGTCCCCCTCAGTCTTGTTCTCCTGGAGTTCTCCTCATCAGCTCTCCACTTGCCTGACTACCTTATTGTTCTGACTCAAGCACTTCAGCGCTCTAGGTGAGTTGTTGAGTGTTTTATTCTCTAGATTCTTCGAAGACGCTCTCAGACTCAGGGTTGAGAGGGTTCTGATAGGGTTGGTTAGACCTTGGGTCTCTAGTGGGTAATGGGATTCTTACAAGAAGTTGGAGTTGACCAAGAAGGTCAGCAGGATTAAAGCGGGAGTAGGGTCCTATGCTTCCAGGAGCAGGGCTAGGAGAGCGGGAGAGTAGAGTGTCAGGCTGTGGAATGATCTCGTGATCATTGGAATCAATAGAAGGGAGCCTTTCTAGAATGCAACCATCTGCTCTGTAAGCAACGTTGATGTAGAAGAAAGAGTCGTCGAGGTAAGACACTAGTAGTGAGCCTTTGTCAGTCATCGCCCTTGACCTTATCCAAAGGAAGATTCTTACTTGTTAATCTATTGAGGTACTGATTTGCTAGTTTCTAGATCAAGTGGTTCGGCTTGCAGGTAGCTAATCTGCAAGGGGAAGGTAAGTATAGTCTTGTTCTAATGAAACACTCAACAACTCACCTAGAGCGCTGAAGTGCTTAGATTGGAACAATAGAGGGAGTCAGGCAAGTGGAGAGCTGATGAGGAGAACTCCAGGAGAACAAGACTGAGGGGAACACCCTTCAGACTCCTGGTTTATATACTATTGGTGCATTTGTACCTATTTGGTATGAACCTTAACTACTAGCCAATAGCAAAAGTAGAGCATACAGCAATGCACAGTAATGCATAGCCTTGCACAGTAAGCTGAGTAAGAACAATAGAAATGATGAGTAATGATTGACTGTAGTGCAGCAATCTTGGTAAGAGAGATAATCAAGAATGAGTAATCAAAAGTAAGCATATATGAGTAAGCAGAAAAGTAGTCCATGTCACATGACAAGTGTCAGGTGATCAGGTCACATGATTAAGTCATGTGACTATTGTACAAGATATTTGACTAAGTCCAAAAGTAAAGCTAAGTCAAGTGAAAGCATAGACAAGTAAGTAAAAGTATAGGATAAGAAAGGTAAGAAATGTACCATTTGTAACAATAAAGGGATATGTGTGGGCTTTATATTTGTCATGATACATTGCTCTATTACCTTGTCAAGGTAATCACATTGATCTAAAGAGATCAAGCATTTGGATCTATCATGGTAAATTCTCATATGAAGAAATTCATTGGTTTCACCAAGATCAAAACAATCCCATTTTTTCATGAATTTAGCTTTGAGTTGATTAATCTCAAGCTTTTTGAAACCACAAAAGAATGCATCATCAACAAATACAATGGCATAGACTTTGCTATGTTTGAAAACATATACACCAGCATCAGAGTGTATTTTCTTGAAGCCTAAGTCCTTCATCAATGCCTTGAGCTCATGCCACCAAGTAATACTGGCCTGTTTAAGGCCATACAAGGCACATTAGAGTCGGAGGACTTTGCCAGCTATTTCAGGTCCAGCAAATCCTTCAGGGATTTCCATGTAGATTTCTTCTGTTAAGTGGCCATAGAGATATGCAGATCACACATCAAGGCCTGATATATACCAGTCTTCAAGAGCAGCGAGTGCAAGCATCTGTTTCACAGTCTCAAATTGAATGACTGGAGAGAAGATTTCATCATAATCTATTCCTTCTCTTTGTTCAAAACCTCTGGCGACCAATCTGGCATGTTTATGACCATTGGTTTTTACATCAAACACCCATCTACACCAAAGAATTTTACAGTTTTTGGGTCTATTGACTACTTGGTAAACTTTGTGTTCTTTGAGCATTTTAAGCTCTTGCATACAAGCTTCATGCCAAAGCTTCTGTTTGTCAGAAGGAAGTTGTAGAAGATCTTTATAAGACCATTTGTGATAGTTAGGTGCTACTTCATCACTGTTAAATATGCAAGCACATAAGTAAAGAATCAATCCCACTTTCACTTCCCTGGTTAACCATTCAATTTCTGACTTGGAATCCTCTGGTTCAGAAGTGGGGGATGGCAGTAAACCACCAGAAATATTTGGCTCATCCCTAGACAAAGAGAGCTGTTGGCCAGTCAATTCTTTCCATTTGAAAAGACATTCTATTTCTTTGACAGTTTTTGTTGGATGCTGTCTTTCATCATACATATTACCAGAATGGTTGGGAATGTGATGTTTATATTGTGGACATTCAATGCATCCTGTCCTTTCACTTTTAGATGGTAATGCAGGTGGAGCATTTTGTATAGGAATATGCCTGGGTAGTGTCACTAGATCAGGTCTTTGTTCTTCAATCACTGTTTCAGGCTCTAGGCTAGAGTCACAAGAGGTGGATGGTGTATGTACTGGTATCTCAGACCTTTCTGGTGCAGGTAAAGCAGGACAGTTTTTATTATTATCTTGAGTGAGGGAAATGGGAAATTTCTTATCATTGCTGATAGGATATTTATCATTATCGCCGTTGTGCTTTTGCTGCTTAGACAAAGACACCATAGTGTGTGGTTTAGAATTTGGGCATTTTGGGAATAAATTCTCATCAAAGATAGCATGGGCAGAGGTAAAGATTGAATTATTTGGTTGCAGGAATAGCATATTGGCATCATTGGTGGGAGATATACCAAGATATACCATAAGCTATGACTTAGGTTGTAGTTTTCCACCATAGATTTCTTTGGGAATATGCACATAGGCACCACATCCAAATACTTGCATGTGTTTTAGAGACAGTTTATGGCCAGTGATGACCTCATGCAGTGTTCTCCAGTTTAATCTCCTGTTAGGGAGTTGGTTGTGGAGATACTTTGCATGTTGCACCCCAAATTCCCAAAACATTAGGGGTAAGCAAGTATGAAGACATATTGCTTGTGCTTTGTCCATTAATGTCTGTATATGCCTTTTGGCTCTGCTATTTTGCTGGTGTGCATAGAGGGCAGATTGAAATATCTCAATATCTTCATTTCAAAGCATCTCATCAAATGCATGAGATTTATATTCCCCCCTAGCATCGGACATCCAGCCTTTGATTTGGCTGTCTTATTAGATATGAACATATTTAATAAACTATCTTGTTGCAGGTAGTGCATCATTTTTATTTCGCAGAAATCATTTTTATTTCATAGCAGCTTAATCTAAGACATGGAAGAATAATTATCATAGAAGACAATAATATATTTCTTCTTATAATATGATTTCACTTTGTATGGCTTAAAATCTGAATGAATCAGTTCAAATGCTTTAAAAGCATATCTTTCCATAGGTAGAAAAGGCCTATTTGATTGTTTGCCTAGTTGGCAGCCAGGACAAACATGGTCTTCCACAGGTGTATTGACAGTGAGAAAATCTTTCAGGTATTTCTGAGCATGTTTTGTTACTTCTTTTGAAGTGTGCCCTAAGCAACGGTGTATCATATTATAATCTGTCACATATAGCAGGGCAATTTGATTATACTATAGATGAATAATATCTGTATGCATCATGTACATTGTAGATCCCGGATGTATATGGAATTGACAGTCTGGGTACCATCTGTGGCCATAGTTGTGACTTGGTGAGTTCTCTTGACAAGTTTCATATATTTCCCTGATCTTGCATTGAGGAACTGTGTAAATGAGGTCATGTAAGATATCTTGTATACCTTGGAGAGAAGAAGTAGAATTTGAGTATGTTCTGCAATAGGAAATTGGTAGTCTGTGAGATGCACAAACCTGTCATGGATGGTGGAAAAGATGGGACCAGGGTAGTTGTTAGAAGGGAAAGAGATGTCATGGAGTTCATTGTACACACTGTATACCATAGCAAAGCAGCTTTTCATTGTTGACATCTCTCCAGCAATGCTGGAGCACATTGGTCATCTTCATCTTCATGATTCTGATTGCCTTCTCGGTGCTCTTTTCCTAGTCATTGTCATCTGGGTCATCAGACTTCTTCATAATATAGAAGCACTGGTTTTCCTACAAGTAAGCCTTGATCTTTGCAGACCAATGCTGATAGTTAGTCCTGTCGAGAGTGGAAATGGAGCCAAAAGTGGAAGTAATATCCTTTGAGGTAGACATTGTTGATATATGGAGGGTTGGTTGGGTTTGAAGGTTTGGTTCTGTAGACAGATGTGTTAGCTTTGTATTTCAAAGAATAATTAGAAAAGCTAAGAAATTCGCAGTTAGAGCCTATTGAACTATACTAATATAGCAACCCTATAAGAGTCTATTCAAATTGCTGTGAGGATTGCATAAATCAAATCCAAATGCAAGAGTTTTAAGTATTATGGACTAAGAGCGACATAGTCACATCATGGTCCAGGTATTTGCTTTGATTCGGAGCAAGGTATTAGCCAGTCACATTATTATCTTAGCAATAGGTAGGTTTACTACCAGGGTTTTTACACCACTGGCAGGGCTCATAACCTGTTGAAAATACAGGAGGTAGAAGAGATGAAACCCCAGCTACTACAGCATGAAATCACACAGAAAAGCTGTGTACTTACTTTGCATTTAAGCTTAGTGGATACAGATGTGGTAGCAGTAAAAGAGATATATTAACTCAGACAAGCTGAGTATGAACTAAGTAGTATACACTGATAAGGTAAACCACTATCTCATGATACTAAGTAGATACTTGTATGTTTAATAGCTTTTATGTGCAACTTATACCTTTAAAAGATTACAGCAAAGTCTTCTACTAAAGTAGAATATATTTCTCTATCCAACTGTATAGACCAAATCATTGGTGTGAAATAAGCAATTGTTACACTGTAAGCATAGCTCCTAGCTTATAGTGTCCTAAGGGCTAATCAATGAGAGGTGTTTCTTACTTAGTGGGCTGACACCACTAGAGGAGATTGTGTTGAATGTACAATTATTTACCTTGTATCATGAGACAGTAGTTTATCTTATAAATGTACACTACTTAGTTCATACTCAGCTCGTCTGAGTAAATACAGCTCTTTTACTGCTACCACATCCTGTGACTACTAAGCCCAAATGCTAAAGTAAGTACACAGCTTCCTCTGTGTGGTTCTTGTGCTGTGGTAGCTGGGGCTTATGCCCTCTATCTCTCAACAGGTTATGAGCCCTGCCAGTGGTGTAAAAACCCTGGCAGTAAATACCTACCACTAAGATAACAATGTGACTAGCTAACGCCTTACTCCGGATCAAAGCAAATATCTAGACAATAATGTGACTATATTGCTCTTAGTTCATGGTACTAAATTAATCTCCCATTCAGATTTGCCTTATCCAATCCCCATAGCAATATGAATTGGCCCTTACAGGGTTGCTATGTTGGTATGGTTTGACAGACTCTGACTGCAAAATTCTTAGCATTTCTAATCATTTCTTGATAATATGAAGCTAACACATCTGCCTACAGAACAAACCAACCAACCTCTCCAACCTTTAACTATCAACAATATCATCCTCCAAAAATGTCATGTCTGCCTTTGGTTCTATCCTAACGCTCAATAGATCAAACTACCAGAGATGGTCAGCAAAAATCAAGACCTACTTGCAGGCAAACCAATGCTTTATGTGATAAAGAAGTCTGACGATCTGAGTGATGACAATTGGGAAAAGAATACTTAGAAGGCAATTGGTATCATGAAAATGAAGATGACCAATACCCTCCAGCATTGTTGGAGAGATGTAGACAATGCAAAGCACTCTGGAACAGCATTGAGGTGAAATACACAAAGGTATCCCTTGCTACCATCCACAATGTATACAACAAACTCTATGATATATTATTTCCCTCCATTAACCATCCTGATCCCATATTCTCTGCAATTCATGATAAGTTCACACATCTTGCAGATGTTGAATGATAAACGTAGTTAGCACTAATAATAGTTCTAGTAGTTAGTTCAGCACAGCCATCAGACTATAAGTATGACTCAATTGAGCTGAGTTCAAATAGACTCTTGTCTTCCTATATTCACCAGTGCCACTCGCTACTCTTGCAGCTCCTAAGCTCAACTCTTTCCCTAGCAATCAGGTATGCAGATTCCTCCAAACAATTTACTAAGTATCTAAAAAATTTGGGAATACAAATTCTTCAATCTGCCCCCTATGCTCACCAGCAGAATGGATGTGCAGAATGCTTGATCCATACTCTTATGGACAAAGCACAAGCTATGCGGTTTAATGCTGGCTTGCCTGATTCCTGGTGGGAATATGCAGTACTACATGCCTGCCATGTTTACAACCATACTCCTATGGCTCAGTTACACTAGAAAACCCCCCACAAATTAATTAAAGGGAAAAAACCTTCTATCTCATATCTTTGCATTTTCAGATGTGGTGCCTATGTGCACGTACCCAATGAAATATGCACTAGCAAGCTGCAGCCAAAATTGCAGCTAATGATTTATCTAGGATATGCAATGGGTTTGGAATCAAACTACTTGTTTATGAAACTGAATAATTCCCTATTCATGTCGGCACATGCTGTGTTCGACAAAATATATTTCCCTAGATTGCATGGCACCAGGCAATTACCAATAAGCCACCAAAAACCCCCATGTTCTCACAGCAATAAGCCCTCTGTGGACAGTAGTTCTAGTGGTGATGAGTTCAATGTGAATGATAATCTTGCTCCTCAACCCTGGCCTAAACAGCCTTCACCACCCCCTTGGACCCCTTCTCCCAGTTCTTCGGAAGATCTAGGGACACCTCCACCACCTCCACCAGTCACCCCTCCTAGACCACCACATTCTCCCATCCTGGCTATGCCAGAATGACTTAGATATGAATGCCGCATGCCCATCTGGCCCAGCAATATATTTGGAGAAAGGAGACACCTGACTCAACAAGTTTGGGACATTGAAAGCCAAAGTAAACAGCGTGATCTGGTTAGAGAGGCCAGCAGAAGTAGCTCTGCACCCCAAGTTCCCAGTGTAATGCCTGAATCTCCAACTCAGTCAGAAGAAGATATCGAACACATAATCCAGGAAGAGGAAGATGCACTGATAAATTACTTGTGTGCTCGCACTGTCCCTCTGGATATCCCTCCGAAGGATAATACAAACTACCAGGAATGGAAATACTCCAATATCCTCAAAATCACTGATGAGAATGAGTGTAAGCTCTGGTATAAGGCCTGCAAGGAAGAACTACAAATTCTCAAAGATTGAAAGGTCTACAAGATTGTCAATTGCCCTACAGATCACAAGATCATCAAAAACCGATGGGTTTTTGACATTAAAACTGATGGTCGAAAGAAAGCCCACCTTGTTGTAAAAGGCTTCTCCCAAATAGAAGAAAAAGATTATGACCAAGTCTTCTCCCCAGTAGTATGGCTCAAGACAGTACAATTTATTTACACCCTCTCAGCTATCTACGACTGGTACATTACTGGTCTAGATGTATGATCCGCCTACCTCTACGGCAAACTGGAAGAGGAACTCTATGTGGAGTTTTCTGAGGGGTTTATGCCACCCCAATTCAAAGGCAAAGTTCTATGACTACATCATGCCCTATATGGCCTTAAGCAAGCTAGATTAGCATGATGGCATGTGCTTGACAAGTCAATGGCAACACTAGGCTTCAAGAGACTTACCATGGACTCTGGCCTTTTCATTCATACATCTGGAGGCAAACCAGTTATTGCGATTGTCTATGTCAATGATGCTGAATTCTGCGGCCCAGACAAAAAGTTAGTAGACAAACTTAAGGCCAACTTCATACAGAAGTGGGAGTGTCAAGACCTGGGTGAATCTCATGAATTCCTCAGGATGAATATCTCTCGAGAAGGTCATACAATATATCTTGACCAATGCGCATACCTCGAGAAGATTCTTGCATGATTCGGTATGACTAATGCCAAATCTGTGTCTACACCATTACCCCAGGGATACTACCCTGTGAAGAACGATGCCAAGGTCAACCCAGAGTTACGGACATGCTTCCAGACCGTAATAGGCTTGTTAATGTACCTAATGATAGGCATACACCCAGACATTGCTTATGCAGTTATCCAACTTGCTAGGCATTCAGCCAACCCCACTGAGGATCACCTCAATAAGGTGCTATATGTATGCCATTACCTCACTGGTTCTAGAAACTATGCCTTGGTTTACAAAGGAAAACCTGACCAGGGGCTATTAGCCTTTTCAGACTTGGATTGGGGTCAAGACCCTAATACCAGATGCTTGCAGTCAGGATACTTCCTGAAAATCACGGAAGATGCTTTCCTCTGGAAATCACACTTACAAGATTCTGTTGTGTGATCTTCTACTGATGCAGAATTCCAATTGCTCAGTGACGCTAGTCAGGAAATTGAATGGATTCAACATATGCTAGAAGAACTCGGTTGCCCCATTAGGCAGCCTATACCACTATGCGCTGACAATCAGAGGGCTATTCATATAGCATCCAACCCCTTAATCTCCAGCATGCCCAAACATATTGAAGTTCATTACTTCTATGTACGAAAACTTGTACTGGACACCAAGGAAATAGAGCTCATGTATATCAAGGGATCTGACAACCTTGCTGATATGTTCACCAAGAACCTTGGACACGTCAAGTTCAAACAATATTGCTCACAACTTGGACTGGAGTTTTACATAGATTGATCTCGCCACCTCATGGGCTATGTGAAAGCCTTTTCTACATCTAAAATACTATGGTACATTAGATGAGGGGCAGTGTTGAATGATAAACGTAGTTAGCACTAATAATAGTTCTAGTAGTTAGTTCAGCACGGCTATTAGACTATAAGTATGACTCAATTGAGCTGAGTTCAAAGAGACTATTGTCTTCCTACATTCACCAGTGCTACTCACTACTCTCGCAGCTCCTAAGCTCAACTCTTTCCCTAGCAATCAGGTATGCAGTAGAATTCCCTCTGCCCTCAGACTAGTTGTCTCCTCTTTGAGGACACTAGTTTAACAGCAGACTATCAATTCTCCATTACCAAATGCACACAGATCCTCCTCGTGCTCTCTAAGGTATACAAGATACCTTATATGACTTCCTTCACTCAATTTATCAATGCAAAGTCCAGCAAGTGCATGAAGTTAGTCAAGAGGACTCATCAAGTTACCAAAATGGCAGTAGACAGAACACAAACCATCAGAGTCAAGCTGTATGAAGAATCTGGCAAGCTTGCCATCAGTATTGTGGAAATCAAGGAGAATGTCACCCTCTCATGGCAACATCATGTCATGACTTGCAAGGCCAGCACATTAGAAGGGAACATGCAGTCAGTATGAAACAATCATATCTCTACTGTGAAGAACAAGGGAAGAGACCCTAACCTTTCTCAGCAGCAGTAACAACAACAACAGTCCTCATTGCAGGACACTAATAGGTCCAAGGAGAAGAAGAGAGAAAGTTGCTCTGCTGAAGGAAAGGTAAAGCAAAATAAACATAACAAGCAGTGGAAAGAGACTCACATACATCTTGTGCAGGAAGAGTCTTTTGCTTTCACCTTGTGGCAGTCCTCTGTCATGATCACTCCTGCCTCCACCTCCTTCTCCATGCCTGTTAAAGATCCTCAACAACTTGCTCACACCCCTGGCATCCAACATTTTGGCCTGCTCACCTTCAAGCACACTCAGAAGGCAATCAACCTTGCTTGCCAGATTGGGTGCATGCCCACTCCACAAACCCTTTGCCACCTTGATAAGATAGCAAATTGGGTCAAGCAGTTTGATCCTATGCCTAAGATGTATGATTGCCCTGCCAAGTGCCCTCACTTGATGGAGTGCATTGACTACTCTATGCCCATGGCCAGTATTGTGGAGTTGCTGGAAGAAGAAGTCACTGTTGCCTCACCACCTCCGTCTCCTGCCCCTTTATCCTCAATATCATCTGCTGCTGTCTCTGCCCTCATGGTCAATATATCACATTATCACTGTACCAACACCTTTGGTGTTGAAGTTGAATATATTCCCTCCATCCCAGATGAAGATTCTATCTCTCTGGGTGAACACGGCATAGATAAGTACATTTCTTGATTCTATAATCCCATGATAAGTAACAATGAAGAGCTCTCAAAGCTCAAGAATTATTATTTCAATTTTTACCAGGACAGTGTCGAAATAAACACTGAGTATGTTACAAACGGTACACTTCTTACCTTTCTTATCCTACACTTTTACTTACTTCACTACGCTCCCACTTGACTTAGCTTTACTTTTGGACTTAGTCGAATATCTTGTACAATAGTCACGTGACTTGATCACGTGACCTGATCACCTGACACTTGTCACGTGACACGGACCATCTTTCCGCTTACTCATATATGCTTACTCTTGCTTACTCATTCTTGATTACTCTTCTTACTAAGATTGCTGCGCCGCAGTCAATCCTTACTCATCATTTCTATTGTTCTTACTCAGCTTACTGCGCAAGGCTATGCTTGCTGCGCATTGCTGTACGCTCTACTTACGCCATTGGCTAGTAGTTAAGGTTCATACCAAATAGGTACAAACACACCAATAGTATATAAACCAGGAGTCTGAAGGGCGTCCCCCTCAGTCTTGTTCTCCTGGAGTTCTCCTCATCAGCTCTCCACTTGCCTGACTACCTCTACTGTTCTGACTCAAGCACTTCAGCGCTCTAGGTGAGTTGTTGAGTGTTTCATTAGAACAAGACTTTATTAACCTTCCCCTTGCAGATTAGCTACCTGCAAGCCGAACCACTTGATCTAGAAACTTGAACCAACAACTTGAACTAGCAAAGAGTAACAATTAAGAACCTTTCTTTAGATAAGGTCAAGGGCGACATCTGACAAGGCTCACCCCTAGTGTTCCGCAACACTTACCCACCAGTCCGCACTAACATCACCTACCCCGGTTACGATATCTTTGAAACCCACGACCCCGTCACCGGACATCTCAGAGATTGGGTCCAAGACCCTAACGACCAAGAGATCATCCCACAACCCGACACCCCACTCTCTCGCTCTCCTAGCCCTGCTCAAGGGAGCGTCGGCCCATACTCCCGTTTTGATCCCGCCGACCTTCTCGGTCGTCTCAACCTCCTCGTAAGAATCCCGTTACCCACTAGAGACCCTAGACTTAACCAACCCCGCCAGAACCCTCTCGACCCCGAAGTCGAGAACCACATCAGAGAACATAGGGATAGATTCGATCCCTTCTACCCATTCCAACAGCCACCCCCGGAACTCGCCGAGCCCGTTGACTGGTCCCCACTAGGACCTAGATTCCAACCGGCCGTCTTTGAACCGGTTCCCCAATTCTCGGTCCAAAGTAGGATCCACTTCCTCATTCACTATTTCCAACACGTCTCACCACACACTCCACCAGATCAACGTTGGGCTCTATCTCGACGTTTTCTCAGGGCCACACCAGAGGAGATTATTGGCGAAGGATCTGCTCTTCCGAATCGCCGATCGGGAACTGACCTACCATCAGAACGGGGTCAGACTACAGAGAAGAGGAAGAAGCGTAAGGTACATAGAAAAGACAGTACCTACAAAAGTACTACTCCTCGCTCTCGCCTCGCTACTAGGGCAATTAGGATTAGGATATTGGTACCTCCCCTACGCCCTTACGGCAATCTACCTTATCTTAGGCCATCAAGTAGTCTCAGGAAACCTCAACGGTTCCTGTGAAATAGTCTACACAACCTTTGCAATATACCCTGTAGCCCCTGAACAAGAAATAGAACAAGAGTCAGAAGAAGAAGAAGAAGAAGAAGAAGAACCCATTCCAGTCAGAGTCAGACCTCCCACCCCAGCTAATCAAACAAATATTTCTCCTCCTCACTCTCAAAGAGAAGAATCAGAAGCGTCGGATCATTCGTATTTCCCTGCTCCACGAAATTTACCCCGCATAAACCAATTTTCCGTTTACGGCATTTCTGTTGCCGATCGCGCCGCACCTCCTCCTTACCAAAGAAGGAACCCTTCCGCCGAGTTACCCGCTCCTGAACCAGAGAACTAGCACACTGGACTGTGTAAACAGACATACCAAATTTACTAAAGAAAAACGTCAACGTTTTCAATCTTCTATTACCAAACTCGCTCAACGAAAGCTCCCTAACGCATATCCAAAGGACTCTCCTTATTCTCGTTTACTCAAACAAGCCAGAAAACTCTCACGAAAACATAAATAAACATGTCTCACGGAAATGATGTACAAGACCTCATTGACGCGCTCAACGCGCTAACTTTAGAACAAACAAATGCCAATGCAGAAAGAAAGAGAGATGTTACCAAGAAGATCGCTGACCCAGGCTATTGGGATGGAAACCGCCCCGCCTTCCGCTTATGGTGGCTCCAAACCAAGCTATGGGCTGCTCAACAAACTTGGGACACAAATCAACTCCGCACCGTGGCAATTCTCTCACGGATGAATGGAAAAGCATCCAGGTTCGCACTCCTAACACTAGAAGCATGTGAAAGGAACTCCGAAATTCCAATAGGAATACCTCCGGTTCGTCCAGGAGACGCCGCCTGGCTAACTTTAGCCGAATTAGAAGCCAAAGTCCGAGGCTTCTTCCAGATAGAGGTTCTAGCGCACGAAAGTTTGAAAAAGCTAGAAGCTCTCAAACAAGGATCCATGGATATCCATTCGTTCTCACAGCTCTTCATCATTCTTTTCCAAGAATCAGGAATCTCAGAAGAGCACGGTCTAACCATACTAAGAAAGGCAGTTGACTTCTGCATCTATCAACAACAAGCCCTAAATATGAACCGGGCCAATACCGTGCAAGAGCTCCTAGATGACTATGTAACCATTGGAAAAGAATACAAAAGAATGAGATTAGAACAATCCACAGGAAATCCATTCCAATCCTATTCTGGGAGCACTTCATACCAGAATAACTCACGTCCGCCACCTCAGCCAAGGTTCACCGAATATGGAATACAACCAGATCGAGGCACACCCATGGACATTGGTGCTGTGAACAGAACTTCCTTAAGAGGCAAATGCTATAATTGTCTCGGTCCACACCTCGCACGTGATTGTAAACAACCCTCTACACGCTGCCGATACTGTGGATGGTCACGAGGTGAACACAAGAACAATTGTAGGAACTACAAAGGAAAGAGCACACGCCAAGCTCAAACCTTGAACTCAGACCCTGAAGAATCTCACGACTCACAATTGGAATTCGATGAGATGAAGGCCTCCTTCCTTGAAACAGAGGAAGAAGGAAAGGGAAAAGCCAAAGCGATCTAGACAAACTGGGTGTCCAGATCGCCAAAGCTGACAACAAACAATCTAACAATAGTCTAACGGGGTCTCATTCAAGTGAGCTCGGCCGGGACTTGAAACCGGTGCTTAATTCCGTTAATACAATAGACAACGAAATCCCAGACCAAATCCGTATTCGTGGGAACAACTCCAGAGAAATTACCCTACCCATCAGCATAGCACCTATTAATGGCAAACAGTTCACATCTGCAGAAGCCCTGCTGGACTCAGGTGCTAACACTATTTTCATCGACAAATCTTGGGCCAAGAAGCTCAAATTACCCCTTTCACCTCTCAGGCATCAACTAGCAGTGTACAATGTTGACGGAAGTAGAAACTCCGCAGGAGATATCACACACTGTGCAGAAATAATCATCGACTACCAAGGACATCGTGAGAAGACAACCGCTGAAGTAACCAACCTTGGAAAGAACCAGGTTATTCTAGGATACACATGGCTAAAGAACCATAATCCAGAAATAGATTGGTCACGAGGCAAAGTATCCATGACACGCTGTCCATGGACTTGTCGAGATCTCCAACAGAAATCTTCGTTCTCACGGCAGATAGAAGAACAAGAATGTGTGGCATTAAATCACGTCTATGTGCTCAAGAAAGAAAGTCCCGAAAAGGATAAATCACCAGAGAAAACCCCGGAAGAACTTGTTCCCCAATTTTACCACAAGTTCATTCACCTTTTCAAGAAGAAAGAATCCGAGCGCATGCCCACACGTAAACCATGAGATCATGCCATAGATCTCAAAGAATCTTTCGTACCAAAGAAAGGCCGATTGATCCCTCTATCTCCACAGGAACAAGAAGAAGTCAGTGCGTTCATTGACGATCAACTCCAAAAGAGATACATCCGCCGCTCCACATCCCCACAGACTTCCCCTGTGTTCTTCGTTCCAAAGAAAGATGGCAAGAAGCGCATGGTACAGGATTACCGATATCTCAATGAACACACGGTGAAAAACAATTACCCGCTACCTCTGATTTCCCAATTGGTCGATAAGCTAAAAGGAGCTAAACTATTTACCAAGATGGATCTCAGATGGGGTTACAACAATATCCGAATCAAAGAAGGCGATGAATGGAAAGCCGCTTTCGTTTGCCACAGAGGATCTTTCGAACCACTAGTCATGTATTTTGGTCTCTGCAACTCCCCAGCAACCTTCCAAACAATGATGAACGAATTATTTGCAGATATGGAAGATGCCGTAGTTGTCTACATCGATGACATCTTGATCTTTACAAAGACAGATGACATAAAGGAACATGCCAAACTAGTTCTCAAAGTCCTCTCACGCCTAGAAGAGAATGACCTATTCGTCAAACCGGAAAAGTGTCACTTTCACACCAAAGAAGTTGAATTCCTTGGCATGACAATAACTCCACAAGGTATCAAAATGGATGATGACAAAGTCAAGGCAATTACCGAATGGCCAACTCCGACCACAGTCCGAGGAGTTAGAAGCTTCTTAGGATTAGCAAACTTCTATCGCCGCTTCATTCAGGACTACGCGCAAGTCGCACGACCCCTGAATGATCTTACCAAGAAAGACACTCCTTTCTCATGGAAGGAACCACAACAAGAAGCATTTGACACACTAAAAAGGAAATTCACCACGGCTCCCATTCTTGCATTCCCAGACAATGACAAGAAATTCCGCCTAGAAACCGATGCATCTAATTTTGCAACTGGTGCCGTCCTATCTATAGAACAAGATGGCATATGGCATCCTGTCGCATTCTCATCACACTCCATGTCCCCAGAAGAACGTAACTACCCAATTGCAGACAAGGAAATGCTGAGCGTTATCCGAAGTCTAGAACAATGGAGACATTATCTAGAAGGTGCAAAACAGGAATTTGAAATTTGGAACGATCATGCGAACCTTCAATGGTTTATGCAACGACAAGATCTAAACAGATGACAAGCCAGATGGTCACAGTACCTCTCTCGTTTCAATTTCAAATGGATCCATAAAGCCGGATCACAAATGGGAAAAGCCGATGCTCTCTCTCGAAGAGAAGATCACGCAAAAGGAATTGAAGATGACAATAAGCAAGTCTTAGTCATCCCTCTAGAACGAATAGCTGCTACATCAGTGCACATAGCCACAGATAATGATGACATTCTAGAAAAGATAAAGAAAGCAACATGGAAAGTTCGCGAATCAGAAGCCATTAAGCTTTGCAAGCAACATGGCATCTGCACAGAAAAGGACGAACTTCTCTATGACAAGAAAAATCGGATCTTCGTACCGAATGATCAGGATCTTCGCATGGAAATTATACGTCTACATCATGACATTCCTGTAGCTGGACATCCAGGAATAGATCAAACCCTAGAACTGCTACAGCGTAGCTATATCTGGCCTGGCATGCCCACACTTGTCAAAGATTACGTATCTCGTTGCGATAGATGCGCACGTTTCAAAGGCATCAATACTGCACCTGCTGGAAAGTTACTACCATTGGAAATTCCGGATCTTCCATGGGAACACATCAGTGCAGATTTCATGACAGATTTCCCTGAATCAAATGGATTCGACTCAATTCTAGTGGTTGTTGATCGATTCTCCAAAGAAGTCGAATTCATCCCCTGCACTAAATCTGTCAATGCCCTACAAACAGCTAGACTGTATCTTACACACGTATGGAAGCATCACGGACTTCCCAAAACAATAGTTTCGGACCGAGGTCCACAATTCGCATCACAAGTCATGAAGGACTTATGCAAACGCCTTGGCATAACGCCTAAACTCTCTACCGCACGTCATCCACAAACAGATGGACAAAACCCAAGCAGATAAACATAGATCAGAAGCTCCGCAATACAAATTAGGAGACAAGGTTTGGCTAAGCACAGATGGCCTAAAACTCCCACGACCTTCAAAGAAGCTCTCGGAGAAATGGTTAGGACCATATGAAATTATTAGCTTCAAAGGAAGCAATGCAATTGAACTCCGACTCCCACGCACCATGAGAGTGCACAACGTGTTCAATATAGCCAAAGTCAAACCTTACAAGGAACGACTACCTGGACAGAAGGCTGACAAACCAGGGCCAGTGCTAGTCACTGAAGATCGAGATGATGAATACGAAGTTGACTACATAGTAGACTCTAGATTGAGAGGAAAACGACTCGAATTCCTAATTCACTGGAAAGGATACGACGAAACGGATAGAACATGGGAACCCCGATCGAATCTCGCTAACGCGCCGGACGCAATAAAGGAATTCTATAAAAAGAATCCATCGGCTCCCCGTCTGCTCCGCATGACTCAGGTCGATTTTGAAAAGCTATTCAAACCTTACGAAAACTTCACAGCAACTGCTGCAGAAGACAGCTTATATAATCATCATGAAGCAGTATAAAACACTTGCTGTTTCAACCTGAACAGACCAGAATTCGCCTCTCCTCCCAGTCATTAGTCGAGCCTTGCTCCTAATACCTCTTCACGCAAACTTCAATCACCACCTTACAACCCCACCACCACCCTTCATGTCTGCTTTCCCCAACTCCTTCACCCATTCCACGCAAACGCCATCATCGACGACTATCTTGCCAACCACGCCAACGTCGGAAATATCGACACACCAGCTCGCCCCACTCCCCTGGCACCCGTACCGTGGTCATGGATCGACTTCGGTCTCCTGATCACATATATGGTGTCGATATTCGCTCTCTGTGTCGTTCTCGTCGAGAACAGCACATTATTCGCCATAGGCATAATTACCCTAGGGAGTATCATCTCCTTATCCTCCGCGCTTATGGCATTATATTACGTGCATGGCGCCATCCGGGACGGCAAGGGGATAACATTAGAAATAATGCGCGACACCACTAATGGTCGCAATACGTTCAAAGGATTTAGCGTCACGATGCCCAGACAAGTACTGGATCGAACAAGAAGGATACAGCTATGAAGTCTACTCTCGTGACTTCAGAGCTAGGGAAAAAGAGCAACACGACGCTCTAATGGAAAGTACCTTACCACTCGACAGAAGAATGAGGCAGAAGCAGCAAATACCTCAATGGCTGGTCCGGATTCCCAACATGGAGCGAAGCTGGAGATGCTGCAGATGAAGAAAATGGTAATGACAGCGCTACTGTTCATAGTGACACCAATCTCACTACTGCCAACAGCTTCATAGGGTATATAATTTCGAGGCATAACGAAGAAAGGTCGTGATTGCCTGGAATGCAATCCATAGAGAGGGGGTAGTGTTACAAACGGTACACTTCTTACCTTTCTTATCCTACACTTTTACTTACTTCACTACGCTTTCACTTGACTTAGCTTTACTTTTGGACTTAGTCGAATATCTTGTACAATAGTCACGTGACTTGATCACGTGACCTGATCACCTGACACTTGTCACGTGACACGGACCATCTTTCCGCTTACTCATATATGCTTACTCTTGCTTACTCATTCTTGATTACTCTTCTTACTAAGATTGCTGCGCCGCAGTCAATCCTTACTCATCATTTCTATTGTTCTTACTCAGCTTACTGCGCAAGGCTATGCTTGCTGCGCATTGCTGTACGCTCTACTTACGCCATTGGCTAGTAGTTAAGGTTCATACCAAATAGGTACAAACACACCAATAGTATATAAACCAGGAGTCTGAAGGGCGTCCCCCTCAGTCTTGTTCTCCTGGAGTTCTCCTCATCAGCTCTCCACTTGCCTGACTACCTCTACTGTTCTGACTCAAGCACTTCAGCGCTCTAGGTGAGTTGTTGAGTGTTTCAGAGTATGTCTTTAGTTCCTCGTGTCTGACCACAAACTCACAACTTCTCTATTCACGGAAGTATGTAGAGTATATCTTATCATGTGCATTAGATAGCAACTGGAATAAAAAGATTTCTATGTCAGAGATAGAGTTCAAAATATGTGAGACATATTTACACTCAAAAACTGAGTATCCAGATGACATTTGAATTCTAGATTCTAGTGCTTCATCACACTTTACATTTAACATGTCTGATTTCTCTGAGTACAAGGCATATGACAAGCCTCATCCAGTGCAAACAGCAGCTGATCTAACCTATGCTCTTAGAGAAGGTACCATCATCATTGAGTATAAAAATCTTAGAAATGGAAGCTCAATTGTATGACTTCCACCAATGATACACATGCCTAACTCAGGTGTGAAGTTAGTATCATTAGGTACTATTTTAAAAGACAAAAACATGTATGTTAAGTCTCATGAAATATACTTTGACATTTGTCATTGTCCGAAGAGATCTCCAATCCTTCAATTCCATATATATCCGGGATCTACAATGTACATATATTATTCATCCATAGTATAATCAGATTGCCCTGCTATATGTGACAGATTATGATCTGATATATTGACACTTAGGATACGTGTCTAGAGAAGTTATAAAACATGCTCAAAAACATTTGAAAGAATTCTCCAAGGTAAATATACCCATGGATAATCATATTTGTCCTGGCTGCTAACTAGGCAAACAATCGAATCAGCCTTTTCTACCTATGAAAAGATGTGCTTTAAAGTGTTTGAACTGATACATTCTGATCTTAAGTCTTCTGAAGTAGAATCATATTACAAAATGAAATACATCATTGTCTTTTATGATAATTATTCTTCCATGTCTTAGATTAAGCTGCTGTGAAATAAAAATAATGCACTGCCTGCAATAAGACAATTTATTAAATATGCCCATTTCCAATGGAATAGCCAAATTAAAGACTAGATGTCCAATGCCGGGGGAGAATATAAGTCTCATGCATTCAACGAGATGCTTCAAAATAAAGGCATTGAGATATTTCAATCTGTCCCCTATGTACACCAGCAAAATGGCAGAGCCAAAAGGCATATACAGACATTAATGGACAAAGCACAAGCAATATGTCTTCACACTTGCTTACCCCTAATGTTTTGGGAATTTGGGGTGCAACATGCAAAGTATCTCCACAACCAACTCCCTAACAGGAGATTAAACTGGAGAACACTGCATGAGGTCATCACTGGCCATAAACTGTCTCTAAAACATATGCAAGTATTTGGATGTGGTGCCTATGTGCATATTCCCAAAGAAATCTATGGTGGAAAACTACAACCTAAGTCGCAGCTTATGGTATATCTTGGTATATCTCCCACCAATGATGCCAATATGCTATTCCTGTGATTGAATAATTCAATTTTTACCTCTGCCCATGCTGTGTTTGATGAGTATTTATTCCCAAAATGACCAAATTCTAAGCCATACTCTAAGATATCTCTGCTCAGGAGATCTCAGTACAATAATGATCAAGATGATCATCCCATTAGCAATGATGAGGAATTTTCAACTCCTCTTGCTTTAGGTAATAATAAAAATCAAAGCCATCCTGCTACACCTGCACCAGAAGAACCTGAAACACTGGTGCATACACCATCCATGTCTTGTGACTCTAGCCCAGAGCCTGAGCCTGTGAATGAACCTATACCTGAACCAGTTACACCACCCAGGCATGTTCCTATTCAAAATGCTCTACCTGCATTACCTCCCAAAAGTAAAAGGATAGGATACATTGAGCACCCACAATGTGTTACAAATAGTACATTTCTTACCTTTCTTATTCTACACTTTTACTTACTTGTCTATGCTTTCACTTGACTTAGCTTTACTTTTGGACTTAGTCAAACATCTTGTATAATAGTCACATGACTTAATCATGTGACCTGATCACGTGACATGGACTACTCTTCTGCTTACTCATATATGCTTACTCTTGATTACTCATTCTTGATTACCTTTCTTACTAAGATTGCTGTGCCATAGTCAATCATTACTCATCATTTCTATTGTTTTTACTCAGCTTACTGCATAAGGCTATACATTGCTGTGCATTACTATACGCTGTACTTTTGCTATTGGCTAGTAGTTAAGGTTCATACCAAATAGGTACAAACACACCAATAGTATATAAACCAGGAGTCTGAAGGGCGTCCCCCATAGTCTTGTTCTCCTGGAGTTCTCCTCAATAGCTCTCCTTTAGCTTGACTACTCTATTGTTCCAATTTGCCACTTGAATACTCTAGGTGAGTTTCTGAGTGTTTCACAATGTGAACATTGCATTCTGAACCGTCCTGGTAACATATATGATAAGAGACAATACCCTACAAAAACTATCAGGGGCATTATACGTCTTTTCAAATAGAAAGAATTGACTGGCCAATAGCCCTCTTTATATAGGGATGAGCCAAATATTCCTGGTGGTTTACCACCATCACCTAGTCCTGAACCCAAGGATTTTAAGTCAGAAATTGAACAGTTAACCAGGGAAGGGGGAGTAGGATTGACTTTTTACTTATGTGCTTGCATGTTTAATAGTGATGAAGTAGCACCTAACTATCACAAATGGTCTTATAAAGATCTTCTACAACTTCCTTCTGACAAACAGAAGCTTTGGCATGAAGCTTGTATGCAAGAGCTTAAAATGCTCAAAGAACGCAAAGTTTATCAAGTAGTCAATAGACCCAAAAACTGTAAAAATTCTTCAGTGTAGATGGGTGTTTGATGTAAAAACCAATGGTCATAAACATGCCAGATGGGTCGCCAGAGGTTTTGAACAAAGAGAAGGAATAGATTATGATGAAATCTTCTCTCCAGTCATTCAATTTGAGACTGTGCAACAGACACTAGCACTCACTGCTCTCAAAGACTGGTATATATCAGGACTTGATGTGTGATCTACATATCTATATGGTCATTTAACCAAGAAGATCTATATAAAAATCCCAGAAGAGTTTACCAGACCTGAAATGGCTGGCAAAGTCCTCCAACTCCAACACACCTTGTATGACCTTAAACAGGCCAGTATTACTTGGTGGCATGAGCTCAAGGCATCAATGAAGCACTTAGGCTTTGAAAAAATCTATTCAGATGCTAGTGTTTATGTCTTCAAACATGGCAAAGCTTATGCCATTGTATATGTTGATGACATATTTTTCTGCAGTCCCAAAAAGCTTGAGATTGATCAACTCAAAGCTAAATTTATGAAAAAATAGGATTGTCGTGATCTTGGTGAAACCAATGAATTTCTTCATATGAGAATTCACCATGATAGATCCAAATGCTTGATCTCTTTAGATCAATGTGATTACCTTGACAAGGTAATAGAGCGATGTAGCATAACAAATACAAAGCCCACACATACCCCTTTATCACAGGGATATTATCCAGATAGTAATACTCAACCTATAGATACTGAATTACGGACATGTTTTCAGATTGTCATTGGATCCCTACTATATATTATGCTAGGCACTCAACCAAACATTGCATATGCAGTTACTTAACTTGCAAGACAATCTGCAAATCTGTCAAAAGAGCACCTAGATAAAGCCTACTATACCGTAAGATACCTCAAAGGTACTCGTAAATATGCTTTAGTATATGATGGTAGCAAAGATGGAGGTCTCATTGGCTTCTTCAACTCTGATTGGGGAGTTGACCCAGAAACTTTGCACTCATAGACAGGATATTTTCTGAAGCTTGCAAATGCTGCTTTCATGTGGAACTTGCACCTTCAGAAGGTTACAGTAAAGTCTTCTACTGAAGCAGAATATATTTCACTGTCCAACTGTACAGATCAAATCATTGGTGTAAAGCAAATGATGCTGGAACTTGGATACAAAATAAAACCCATTTCTCTTTGTGGTGAGAATCAGGGTGCAATCTTTACTGCACAAAACCCTGTAAATCAGAAAAAGAATCATCACATTTGCATTAGATATCACTCTATTTGCAATGTGATTGAAGACAAAAAGATCAAGCTCTTCTATATAGAAGGATAAGATAATTCAGCAGATATCTTTACAAAGAATCTAGGATTTATCAAGTTTGAAAAATTCAGAGAGCTTCTAGGTCTACAAGTCTACAGTGCCAATTAGACAGCATGCTATATAAATGTACATTCTTCTTATGCTCACATATACTAGCAATATTAAGCATGGGAAAATATTGAACATACAATTATTTACCTTGTATTGTGAGACAGTAGTTTACCTTATCAGTGTACACTACTTAGTTCATACTCAGCTCGTCTGAGTAAATACAGCTCTTTTACTGCTACCACATCCTGTGACTACTGAGCCCAAATGCTAAAGTAAGTACACAGCTTCCTCTGTGTGGTTCTTGTGCTATGGTAGCTGGGGTTTATCCCCTCTATCTTTCAACAGGTTGCTAAGAACTATGCTTGAATTACGTAGATCTAGCTTAAGTTACATGGTATTTGGCAAGAGGTTTAAATACTAGAGTCCAATGAGGCAGTACAGTCAAAGGCTTATGGTAAGGGCTATGTAGGGCAGAGTGATACCTGTGGTACATAGGTATGCACAGTGATCTATCCTGTACTACATAGGTTAGCTGTACCCATAGGTTAGCTGTGCATACAGGAATAGGAAGCTATCTGTTATTGTGAATATAGCAAGGTGATCAAATCAAGAAGAGAGGAAAAGGAGGTAGAGTGAGAGGAAGATAAGGAGAAAGGAGGAGAAAAGAAATAGGAGGGGAAATGATTGTAACAATAATACTGGAACTTGAATACAAACTAAAATCAATTCCTCTTTGTGGTGACAATCAGGGTTCAATATTTATTACCCAGAATTCTGTCAACCAAAAGAGAAACAGACATATTCATATTCAACATCATTCAATATGTGATGCTGTCAAAAACAAAGACATAGAGCTTTTCTATATCAAAGGGCAAGATATCTTTACTAAGAATCTTAGGTTTATCAACTTTGAGAAATTTAGACAGCTCTTAGATTTACAAGTCTACAGCACAGATTAGACTGCATGCTATACAAATGTTCATTTCTTCTTATGCCCATATATACTAGCAATATTAAGCATGAGGGAGTGTTGAAAGTATATACATAGTAAGTCTACCATGATACAGTAGTTTACTATATTCATGTATACTACTTATTTTATACTCAGCTTGTCTGAGTTCATATCAGCTCTTGATATCTAACCACTATCATCTAAGCAGCTCACTACCAGATGAGATCCATACTTCCTCTGTGTCTCTTCTCATGCTACACTACTGGAGTTTATCCCTAATAGCCATCAAAATAACCTTGTATGATGCAGAGTCAAGGACCAGTTCGGGGACTTCTGTGTGTCAGGGCCACAATTTCTTGAAGAGCCAGGCTCTGAGCAGATATGATCGAAAAGTGAGAATAAGAGGTAGCTGATTATAATTGCATTGGACGATTGGCACTGAGCAACTTGATGCACTAAGTGACTGAGCTTGAGTACACAATAATATTCAACGTGATTTTTATTCAATCCTTGACTCTTGATTCTTAGGGTTGCACATGGGTCACACCTGTGTTCATTCATTCACGAGTCAATCAAGGCTATAGCAATCATGATTGGGACCTACTGTCCATCAGGCCATTCCAAGGTATATATGTATGTAGGTATTCGAGGAACAAGTGAGATACAAAGTTAACATGCCATGAAAGAAAGAAAATAGACCTGAGGACAAATAGTGAAAAAAGTCACGATCATGATAGAGCAGTCATCGCGTGAATATGAACGAACTAATTATACTTTCCAACACTTGTGCCAGGTCGTTCCATGTGCCATCTCGTGCAGGTCAAGTTCCGGACTCCTAGGCAGTACCATCGTCTCTGAGTGGGAACGACCGTAAAATCGAAGTCGCCTTCGCCACTGTATCGGTATCCAAAGGATACGAGATTGATGTGGGCCCATCACCCAGCCTTCGTCGTCCGTGCTAGTAGGATCTACCCAACGCACGGTGCCAATGGTACTCGGAGAATTGCACAATGCATGTTCAAGGATGGGGGAGAAACGGATGTGGCACCTGTCAGGTGTTCTCAGATCACCAGAGTCGAGAGAGGGTGGGGCCATTGTGGATGACATGAGAGCGTGAGCCTGTTCTGAGGAAATCGCGGAGGGAGAGGTCGTGTGGATGGGGACAGGACTGGCAAGTTTCACGGCCGACCGGAAATCCCAGATTCGAACAGTTTTATCATATGAGCCTGACGCAATCCATTTGCTATCATGCGAGAATGCAAGGCAATTGACTCCGCTGTCATGGCCGACGAAGGGACCTCCTACCTGGGACAGTGTTATAGTGTCCCAAATACGAATGGTACAATCACTGGAACCTAAGATGAGGTGTGGGCTGGTGGGCGAGAATGCAAGTGTGGTGACCCAGCTTTTGTGTCCTTCGAGTTCGCCCAGGCAGGTGTGATTGATGACATCATAGAGTCGGATAGAGTATACATTATCCGACGCTACAAACTTGCCATCATGCGATGACGCAACGCATATCACCGAATTTCTGTGCTCGCCAAGTGGACTCCCCAGTTGCGATCTTGACTCGATGTCCCATAGTCGAACAGTGAAATCATGTGAGCTTGACACAATCCTTCTGTTGTCGGGTAAGAACGCGACAGAAAGGACTTCGTCCGTGTGACCCTCAAAGGGCTCTCCAATTTGCGACCACGTCTCGGTACTCCACAACCGAATAGTCTTGTCCCCTGAACCAGACACAATCATCCTTCCATCTTGTGAGACTGCGATAGAATGAACTTCACGACGATGCCCACAAAGCCTAACACCAACTGGCGATTGCGTTTCAATGGAATAAACACGGATGGAGTGATCATGTGGCTGCATGACTACAGCCCACTTGTTCGCAAATACCTGGACCGATTGCCACCGCAGCAAGTCGTCGAGAGGGCGGGCAACTAGCTGGCCAGTTAGTGCATCCCATATTCGAATGGAGGCGATATCATCACTCGATCCCAATGTAACCCGCTCGTTATCATCGAGGAACGTGACAGAAAGGATCTTGCTCGAGCTGTCATCGGGAGCGCTCTGAATCTTTGAACTAGATCTCATGTCCCACACATGAACTAGCGCATCCGAGGAACCACAGACGATGTGATTCCCATCACGTGAGATTGCAGTCGACCAGACAAAAATACTGCCCGTGAGCTCTGTGAGTGGAATACCAGTTGGAGAGCGAGCAGCGACATCCCACACTCGCACTCTGTTATAATCTGAGTTGGACACAAGGAATTTACCGTCGCAGGAGAATGCGACCGACAAGACGCCTGATCTCCAGAGAGACGAAGTCTCCTCCGTATGATCACGAAGGGGACCACCGACTTTGGCACAAGTGTATGGGTCCCAAAGTTGGATCGCACCACTCTTAGAGCCTGCTGCAATCAACTGCCCATTCGGCGACCATGCCACAGATAAAACGGAATCGTGGTCGACAATGGATAGACCGCCAACCAATTGACGTGTCTCTACACTCCAAACTCGTACCGTGTGATCATTTGAGCCTGACGCTATCCGAGTGCCATCGGGGGAGAAGGTAACGGACTGGACCTCTTTCTTATGCCCTTCGAGACAACCGATTTGGGAATGTGATCCCGCGTCCCATAGGATGATGGTCGTGTCGAAAGACCCGGATGCGAGAAGCTGCCCATCAGGCGAGATAGCGACTGATTTGACACAATGTCGGTGTCCTTTGAGAGGATCACCAACTTGGGAGCCAGTTCGAATGTCCCATATCCGCACAGTCTTATCCTGAGAACCCGACGCAATCTTCTGGCTGTCTGGGAAGAATACGACCGACCGGACCTCATCTGTGTGACCTTTTAGAGGATGACCGACAAGCAAGCCCGTCTCAATGTCCCAGATTCGGATTGTTTTATCCACCGAACCCGACGCAATCCATTTTCCATTGGGTGACAACGCAACCGACGCAACAAGGTCACCATGTCCCCTCAATAGAAGCTGAATCGAAGGCCAATCCTCGTCCTGACCCAGAATGACGCGTGGGATCTGAGTCGACCTCGAAGCAACCGATGAGGCAAAAACGGAGTTCTTGGGGGAGAAGGGTAGGGCAGACAAATAGAGATGGGGTGTGTTCTGGGAGATGGGTCCTCCAAAAACTTGAATGAATCGTTGTGCGTCTCGAGCTATGGCTAGCGTGTCCGAGTACACTTCATTTCCCTCGATGGGACTCGTCCCGGATTCCAATGCACCACGAGCCTCGTTAATTCCTCCGAGAAGGCTGGGCGCCTCGAACCAATACACCAAATACTCCTTGCCAATGAACGAGCAGATCTCCTCTCCCAATCGAGCGTCGAACGTGGCATTGTGGACATGAACAGACCAATATCGGGAAGAATACGAGAGATGGGGTGAGATGTTGTCCTTGACACGCTGAGAGAGATCAGGAATATCAGTGTTCCGTAGATACGATGTCTCTAGGTGACACATGTTGAATCGGAGCTCCCTCTTCATAACACCGAGGGATGCGAAGGCGAGGTCCTGATGCGTTTCCTTCTCCCGAACATCGACAAAGAACTCTCCACTCCGTAATTCGTCTGTCAAGAAGTCGTGGAAGGAGGCATGAAGAGGACGGACGGGGATGGATGGATCAGTGATCCCACTGAGAAGAGGAGCCATGGACTCGAGCACGATTTCCACCTCGAAACGGTCCTCGTTCTTGGGAAACATCTGGCGCATTGCATCGAGGGACATCATGGGAAGCGGTTCCAGCGTCCCAAGGATTTGTCGCATGATCGATTGAAACCGAGCCTGAGCCTCTGCGGAATCATATATGGCCTTGCTCAGGATCGTAGTGTAGATGTTATCAAGCAATGACCTGCCCTTCCGATCTGAAGAGTCAACGAGAAGTTTGAATCGATCCATGGGATTATAGCCACCACGAGCTCTCGACCGAATGAATTCGCAGGCGAGACGAGCCCATTCAAAAAGCCCGTCCGCCTGCAGAGCAAGTGTCATGTAGTCTGCTTGCGTAAAGCGATCATGCAAGCTGCGCAGGCGGTAGGAGACGTAACGGACGATGTCTCGTTCAGTTGTTGCCGGATCGATGCTGTCCATCGTCTTAGCACGGACGTGAGCCTTGCCACGGAGCGCTTCGTTGATGTTAGTAAGGGGACGCGACGTGAGAATAATGCGGACGTTAGACGGCAGATTGGTGGCTTCATCTGCGAGCACATGGAGTATATGCTCACGAGAGCTCTCTGGGCCGCTCTCGTCCAGTGCGTCAATGACAATGACAATTGGACCGATGGTCGAGGCCTTGGACAGCGGTTCCAGCATGAACTCCTCCCATTGCTGAAGAATGTCGATTGTAGTCTTGAGCGACGCATTCCTGGACACAGCTTCTGCGATAATATGTCTGAGATCCACATTACAGTCGGCCAGATCGCGTGCAATGGTTGAAAAGAACTTTTTGTGCCTCTGGTCCCCCTCATTGATATCGAAGCAGAAGAAAGAACCGAGCCGACCTATATCTCGAAGCCACCTCCCTATGGCGTGACAAATGGCCGATTTCCCAGAACCCGCGACCCCGGAGAGCCAGAAGATTCGTTCCGCGCCTTCATCATTCACCCAGTCGGCGATCTCCCCTAGAATCTCCAACCTCGTACCCTCCAAGCAACTCTTCGTAGTGTTGATTCCTGCCCCAATTGCGTACAGCATGCCATCCAGTTGAATGTCTTGTCCTGCGGGACGTTGACGACAGCGTTAGTCATGCTCATATATCGGATGTAGACACCTTCACCTAGTCGACCCAGTTCCTCCACGATCCGGTAAACAGTCACTCGTGTTTCCTCCGCGGTGACTAGCACGCCGTGTACGGTAACAAGCCCGTCCCGTGTGGTCCGGTCTCGAAATTTTTGAACCAATGCGTCCAGCGCATCATTGTAATTTTGGATGATCCCATCCGCTCCCGATATCATATCCCTACCAAGCCTGGTCCCTACAAAGATACGCCGCTTAGAGTAGGTAGGGACGTATGTAACATCTTCATTGACTTACAGAAGCCCCGTTTCTCTGAGTAGCTTTTGATGAACTGTGCACAGTCCAGAATTTGTTTCGATATCGGCACGAGCACATCCTGCATCCCACTGATCTTTTCCAGTTCCCCCCCGCTGATCAGAAGCTCGTATATGTCACGGATCTTCGAGATAAGTTTCTGTACCTCAGCATCCATGTGGATTTGGTTCATGATGATCTGCGACACCATTCTGTCTGTGATACCCGCAATCGGCCCAGGAACAGGCTTACCTGCGACGCCCAGGATAGTCCAGCGAGCGCGATCTTCGCATATGGATGGACCTGCGGATCCCTTCGGTCAGATACGGGACTAGGGAACAGCACGCTACGTAGAACGTACATCTGTGAGTGCTGTGACTACGGTGTTGAATATCTTGAACGGCCGAAGATACGTCGAATCGAAACTGTCGACGGATTGTAGAATATTGTTTCCTTGTGCACCCGTACTGGCTGCGATGCTTGCACCTCCTGTGATAGATTTAATGGTGGAAGCATCTTGCTCTGCTTGACCGATGGAACATTCCAGCTCTAATTCAGGGTGATCGTGACCGATGGGGTCGGTCATCTCGCCCTGATACTCGATCAGATAATTTGTGAGAAGGACCGAGATGACGGAGCATGCCTCCTTGTTAACGACGACATCGACAGGCTCAGAGTCGGCCACCTGATCATGGACTTGGACTTGACACTCGGCTTGACCTTGACCTTGACCTTGATCCTGACTTTGATCTTGATCTTTGTCTTGACCGTGATCATGAGGGTCCTGTAGGTCAGAAATGGGTTTGGAATCCTACAAGTGAACTCTTCAATCAGTGATCAATATCCGTGACAAATGTGACCATCGTTGTACCTTGTCATCACTCATTGAAATATACTCTGGATTTTTCTTGCGTCCCCGCCGGAATGGAGAATGACGACGGAAAAACTAGCCAGGATCAAGGAGAGAAATGGACCGAAAACCTGACGTGATATCTCGAGAAGCCTCTCCACCTTTGCACTGGTGCGAGTGCGAATAGTCGTTGACTGTTGCTGATAGTAAGTACGAAGATTAAGCTACACGCATATACACATGATGCGAACGAACCTGACTCGGACCTGGTGGAGAGTTGGAATGACCGTCAACTGCAGGTTCGTTGATTTTCTTTGACATTGTTCTCGATATTCACAATGAGAGAGAGATTGAGGAGAATGAAGAGGAGCTGGAAGGCCCCCTTGCCCTGGTCGAGCACGTTGCATGCTGTTGTGGGTCCCATCGAGCGTCTATCACGAGCGTGACCCGAATAGCCGACGAATTCAATCACTGACAGATTGAAACAGAGTATCCACCTTTGGAGTAGAAAGGCGGGTGAAACCTGATTGATGATCCATCACAGACCGAGTGATGAGAAATCGATCGGAGGGCTTTGAACTGTGAATGAAGACGTTTCTAACAAGCTACTCAGTTGACGACACGGATGAGGTCGTCGTGGTCAGAGTCAGATGGGCATGTACCTGGCGCTTGTGGTGTCACACGGTACGTAGTATACCTTGCGACTTGCAGTTGAACACAGATGAACGTCGTCTAGATCATCTTGGTCTTTTCCTTGGTACGTACTGTCGACTATCAGCGACTCGGATTGTTGTCGCTATGGTCGTCAACGAGCTGCAGTCTTGCTCCTTCGACTTGACCTCGCTCAACCACTTTTTAATCTCGGTGTGATATCGGCGCCTCGCTCTCCTCAGCGTGCTCTTCCTGCCAGTCGCCCTTCCCGTACGGCTTTCTCGTCGCAGCTTGATAGAGGACCCACCTACTCATGTAGTGCATTCCCTTTACCCCCTTTGACTCTCATTCTCCTCAGGCTATGGTTGTAATCGGGCCACAACTAGTCACCTTTGCCACCACATCGGAATCTTTCGCTGATGAGGAAGAGCGATCGTGCTCTTGCGGCGTCTGCACCACTTCTCAAGAAGGCAAAGTTCCATCTCCGGACTCAATCATGTCAGGTCACCTGAAGCGGGCAACCGTCGCCAAGAAAGAGAGCTAAGGAAAGGAGAGCAGGACAGAAAAGATCCTTTCCCACTCTCCAAACTCGAAGGCCATGATCTGGCGTCGCGCTTAGAACAGTAGAACCAAATGCCCAGCACAAATAATCGTGGACTGCCCCCCAAGATCAATGCTCGTAAGTATTCTATCTGTATCTGACGCAAAGGTGAGATTTAATTTGTCAGTCATGCTATCTTCATCCCCGGTTCGCGAGACCGGTTCTTTGATTAGACTACAATCCCACTCGCGGGACCGACGGTAGACAGACATATTTCATTTGGCCCATTTTCTTCAAATATAGCTATGGGTCTTTTCTTTATTCTGTGGGTATTTGGGTTGACTGTATGCGCTGTATTTAGGTTTTTCGTGTTGATTGCCTTTGTCCGTGATGGGTCTTGGTTCGTAACATCAATCCCTCCTCTCATTCGTTCGTGATCTCAGATACTATTGGTCTGAGTGTGGTCACAGGGAAATTGAGTTAGAATCCTATTCTTCATATCTAGGATCCCTTTTCTATCACTACAGTTGAGTCAGTCAGAAGTCCGCCATCGAAAAAGCGGTCTGTCTCCACCAGTGTGTGCGGGAACTCTGCTCATGAGGACATCCTGAACGATCCATCTTACTTAACAACCTCACGATCGTCCTTTGCCCTTGGTTTGAGGTGTGAAAACTGTCCAGCCTGGACGCGGCGATTAACATAAACTCCATCGCAAAGTGTCGCAACTTTACCCCCAAGGGCACCTTAACAGGTCCGTCACTCAATAACCTTGCAGGTGGTCCCCAAACTCGGCTCGTTTGACTTGAGATCATCTCGTTTGCGACCGCGTGGAGAACGACGAAGGATTTGACGGAGATGAAGGAGAGGGGAGGTTGTATCGGAAAAAGCATCCCTGACCGCCACATACGTTCTCGACGCACACTCCCCTTCAGTATACACACCCGCTCTCAGCGCTGCCCATCCCAGGTTCCTCGCTAATTTTGACTGATCTGGAATCGCGGCCGCGTCGAGGACAACAAAGAATATGACGGCGATGGCACAGATTTTTGTAGAAGAACACCTCCCTTTGACATCCAGCGCGAGGATTGAGATGGTTAGGTAGATGTGGATTTCCATACAGCACCATACGTCTCCCGCAGATCTCCAGGAGGAGACGGCTAGCCAGTGAAGGTGGAGCTTTACAGTTCGGATACGATTTGCTGGTAACAGTCGAAGGGCCATAGTCGAAGGTTTCAAAGGGTTCGACTTTGTGACCAGGGACTGTCGAACCTTTGCCAGTATGTCACGGTAAATTCCTTCAGGTACCCCTCCTCGAAGTAGGAAGACGTAGAATTGAGCGCGAAAGGTCGGTAATATGCATTATTTGTAGCATGCATCACTGGAGACGATAAAACCCTCAACCTTCTGAAAGCAAAAAGTGTGTGGCCATTCTCATAATCTATGTGTACACCATAATGAGGACGCCATCTTGTCTATGAATGACCCTACCGTGTCCGCTCGGTTACCTTTGAGTAAATAATCACATGTATGGCAGTTGAGGCCACTATCCGAATATTCATTGGGATTCGTAGCTCTCCTTGTATGCGTCCAGGGTGAGAAGTTCTTCCATCTGTCGGCACCGTGAGCGCTGGGAGAGTGACAGAGAATCGAAGGCCATACCTCTTTGGGCTCAGAGAGTTTGACTTTGCAAAGCCAGCCTGATCTCTGTCAGTCAAGGATACGATATGTAGGCAGCCCTAATTGACTCACCTTCGTCCTCTGGTGACCGGTTGACCAAACCAGGCTGATCATTTAATTGTTCATTCACCGCCACGACCTCACCCGACACAGGTGCATAGTAAACGCACGAGACATCAGTACGTCTAAACCCCAAGAACGTGAAAACCACTCAAAAGATATCCGAAGCCGCCTTGACACTTTCCACGGCACCAATAGTGTCTCTCATACCGCCGCATTAGTTCCCTGCCCAACCCTGACCGTGTACGCGTTCAACACGTACCTCCTTTAGCGAAATTTGACCCCACGACGGGAAGGTCGATGAAAACGACGTCTCCGAGACTTTCTTGGGCGTGGTTGGTGATAGCAATGGTTCCGATCCCCGTCGAATCATCGAAAGTGATGACCTCGTGATCGGTGGTGTATTTTATAGCTGGTGGAGAGCAGGATATTCTGATATGACTAGTGTGTCAGAAAGAGCAGCACGCAGCACGCACTGACGAGGGTCCGGTAAGCTGGGATGCGAAAGGCTGATGGTGCGGTGGTCCTGGAGGTGCGTAGAGGGAGTGCGGTTCGGGCACGAGCAGCTTGTCGGATGGCTGAGAACATGGTTGAGTGTGTTGGTCAAGTTCAAGGAAGAGACACGAGACAAGGTTTGTTTTTTAACGTGATACTATTAGGTCAGCCACTTCGGAAGGCCGTCGACGTCTATGAGTGCCATCGCCGGGTTTACAGAGCCCGCGATTAGATGATTCACAGTGAGAACTTGTACATTGCTTGCTCGAGGATACTACATAGTAGATCCAACTCGATGAGAACAACCTCCGACGAGGCCAATTAGCTCTTGAACCTCGCATGATTACCCTCAGTCGTCCGTTACCTGGCGTAGACTGCTGCTACTAGGACATTGTTTGTAGTTGTTTGTAGCACTACCGAAAGAGGATGCCTGACCTGTTGAGCACCTTGCAACTGGCCGCAGACTACGATGGCAGAGAAAACGAACCCCAACATGCTCTTCGCAAACTTCAACCAGGACTACTCGTACGTCTGCCAACCCGTACTCACTTACTCGCTTTACTACCCTCCGTGGCACATGCATATCGGTTGGAACGCGCAAAGGTTATAGCATCACCAACTGCGATCCCTTCGGAAGGGTTTACAGCATGAACGACGGTGCACGCGGAATCGTCGAGATGCTCTTCTGTACCTCCCTCATCGCCCTCGTCGGTGCCGCCGATCAGCCTCAGTCCAGCCCACGCAAGTTGCAAATCGTGAATACCAAGCGTCAATCCATGATTTGCGAACTCTTATTCCCCTCGTCCATCCTCGCCGTCAAACTCAACCGTAAAACGCTTGTTATCGTCCTCGAGACCGAAATATACATCTACGACATATCCAACATGCGTCTGCTACACGTCATAGAGACCGCACCCAATCCTGAAGCCATCTGTGCACTCTCTCCAAACGCGGAGAACTCTTATCTAGCATACCCTTCTCCCATCCCATCACCCTCCACATCTGCTTCAGCATCCACCTCCCCTTCACCAAGTACCACTCAACAACCAGCCACCGGCGACGTCCTCCTCTTTTCCACTTCCACACTCACACTGACCAACATCATCCGCGCACATAAATCATCCCTCTCTGCACTCGCTATATCACCCTCCGGCACCCTGCTCGCAACCGCTTCTGACAAGGGTACCGTCATTCGCGTGTGGAATATCCCCGGAGCCGAACGACTCTGGCAATTTCGGCGAGGCACGAGAGAGGCAAGGATATACAGCATGTCATTCAACGCCGTAGGCAGTCTGCTCGCCGTCAGCTCTGCCCACGACACCGTCCACATCTTCAAACTCGGTTCCCGACAAGGCCAATCCACCTCACCCAAGAAAGACCGACCTGCCAGTCCGTTGGAATCCGTCGACAGCAGAGACCCCGACGACGGACGCAGCGCAGCAGGGGATTACGACACCTTTGTTGATGAACGTAAGAAAAGCAGTAGCGTGTCGTCAGTCTTGCGTCGTCGATCGTTGCATTTGACGAAATCGATATCGAATTCGGTGGGTGGGTATTTACCGAATACGATCACTGAACTCTGGGAGCCTGCGCGTGATTTTGCGTTTTTGAGGTTACCGACGAGTGGGGCGAGGTGTGTGGTTGGGTTGAGTGGGAGAGTGTTTGTGTTTATGATTTTGTTGTGCGTTTGGTGGAGGATGGGGATGGGATGCTGATGTCGTGTGTGGGACGCTCCCGCATGTGATGGTGATATCTTCGGAAGGCTATTTCTACGCGTATAATATCGACCTCGAGAATGGAGGCGAGTGTACGCTCATGCGACAGTACAGTCTCGTGGATTCGGATCCGAGTGGGATGGATGGTTGAGGTCGCGGTTGCGTTCGATGGATGTAAGGTTGTTCTTAGGACGTACGTCTGGGTATGATATGTACATCGTGCAGTAGTAGAATCCTTCCTTTCAGAGTAGCGTGAGTGAAGTATTGTTCTGCTCTTGGACTATCTTCGAGATGGGCTAATTCTCGAGAGGTGAGGAGCTTATACTCCAGCTCAACCGCTATGATCTAACTTGCTATCTGCGCCGCCGCCAACAACGACATGTCGTCGTTGGAACCGAAATCGCTTGCACACACGAACAGAGAATGGGGACCAACAGAACAACGACGAAAAGGCACTGTCCCAGACTGCCCACCCACCTTGTATGACACTAGTCCGTTTGAGAGTGAAACCACTGGCAGGATCTGGAATATCTCGTCCACCCTCAGGCTCTCGCTGGTCGTGACTCAGAAGCTGAGGTGAGTCTTTTTTAAAATTCGTCTCCGTGTTTCTACCACTTTGTGACATCCAGTCCGAGTCATCAGCTTGAAGCGAGGGGGGCTATACTAGCTCACTCAGACGTACATACATCGTGTGCCATGGTCTGGGCTTGAATGTCATGTAAATAAAAAGAGAATCGACCAAGCAGCTCGTACTCCGTTGCACAATCGAAAAATGGTACACAGATATCCTGGTCTCGGTGCATTGGAGAAAGCTTTCACGCAACGCGACCCGTTCTGCACCGGGACGTGCGTCGTTCCAAACCATCAACTCCTCCTTTATTACTCTGCGAGCGCTCAAGGCGAGTCTGAAATATTACGGTGAGTGGTCCGCTCAGACCAGAGACATGCGTGTCAGTTTAATTATTGACGAAGGACAGTCGTATTAATTTTGCGCACGCGAGCGAGAGTGATCTGGCAGCGCGCATGTTCGCCAGCGTCGTTCGGTCGGAACAACGAGGCTGTGATGGACGAGACGTATAGGAGATCGGGAAAGTTGGATCTGGATGCGTTCGCCACACAGTTCGATCCACGCAGTTCGGGCATTCTCGATGCTATTGTCGAGGAACTGATGTGCGTAGATACGTGGAGATGGAGCTGTACAAGCTGAACGTCTACGGTGAGTGTATCGAGCGATGGGAAGACAGTCCACTTCAGAGCTTACACGCACCGCAGGAGAGGGTGATTTTGTCAAGTCTCATAAAGACACGCCACTGGGGAAGGACATGATGGGTCTTTGGTGGTCGTTCTGCCCGCTCGGCATCAAGGTGGTCAACTCGTGTTTCATCAAGGCGGAAAAGATTGGACGATCGACTTTTCAGACCAGTTCGCCGCAGCCAAGGGTCCATCAATCTGCTTTGTCGCCTTCTTCAGTGGTGTTTACCATGAAGTGTTGCCCGTCGCCTCCGGTCACCAGGTCACACTCACCTATAACCTGTACCATAACCCTCCAAATGCTTGTGCTTCCCATACTCTCACGTCGTTCCACCAAGAACTGAAGCGCGCATTGGTCAAGGTGGTCGATGACGCGTCTACACTCCCGAACGGTGGCTACCTCGAATTCGGTCTCGTCCACGACTATGTTTATGATGACCAAGATCTAGACAATTCCATGCGCGGGGGACTCAAAGGATTGGACAGGGCTCTGGTTCGCACCTGCGACGAGCTTTCTCTTCCTTGCTCGATCAAATTTCTCTATGACGACATGACTGAGGAGGAACTCACTTTTATGGGTGACAGACAATTCCAACCCCACGTGGAGGTGAACGAGCCGTGCTGGGACGTACTTGATGTACATCACTTGAAAGACGTTCTCGAAGGTTTGACCATTCACGAAGTCGAGGGCATCGACATTGGTCGATGGAGCGAGGTAACGGATGGAGAAGGATTCGACGAGCGCATGGCTTTTCTAGAACCATTTTATAGACATCCCGTCACCAAAGTCTTGCAGATCAGGGAGATGTGGAGGTCTTCAATCAGGGCTGACGCACCTCTGGTGCTGATGGTGCGCCGGATTTAAGCTACTTTTACCGCTATGCTTGTGTACTCGTCGAAGTCGAGCCGGCGGAATCACGAGTTTTCCTCGCTGTGTAACGGACCGTGTTTCCCACATTTGTAGACCATATGTATGGATACGATCAGACTTTTTGGTTGCAAATCATACCTATAGCTGTGCAGGGATCAAGGAGTAACTTGATCACTGGCAGATAACATAGTACGAATTTGGAACTTGAAACCTGTTCAGTCCGTCCAGGTGTCCACTTCCTCGATTGAAGATGGTCGGGAATATCATGGTCTGCCTCGGTAGTGGTAGAGTCAGTAGTACCCAGTGAAGGATCCTACCATTGACTGTTATTGACTACGAGCACTGCCTCACGCATTAAGGCTCCCGCAGCAGACAAGGTGGATTTGTTGATCGCGTTCTCAACCTCCTCTAATGAAGGCGATCAGAAAGCTCATCCGAGGTGCAGGCTCCAAAGTGCGGCGTGAACTTTCCGACACTCAGGATCTCGAGATAGACTCGGACTCCAGACTTTTCCCTCCTGGCAATCATTCGGACTTGAATGAACACGAAGCTGCGACTCGGACGTTCTCCCAAGGGGAACTGACCGACATGAATACGACGCAATCTAGAACATTCTTCACTAACTCGAATCTGACCATCTTCCCAGACGAAGTACTTTGTCATATTCTATGCCTTTTGAGCCCCCGCGAAGTCGTTGGGCTGCGTCTTGTACGTCGAAAATTCGGTCGTATCCAATTTCTCGTTGCCTTTAGTTACTCGCCCTTCATACCAGGTTTCAAAGCAATTCTACAATGTTGCTTACGATGCACAGTTGTGGAGGTCACTGTATGCTAACGCGACCATACCTCGTCCATTCGGACTACTCCCATGGCAATCCACCTCTCGTTTTTGTTTAGAGCGCATTCTTATTTGCTCCGAGTTTCTATCCCGGACTTGGACTTCGCAACCGATGAGCTTAGACGTTGGCACATACATCCAAGGTCCCCGGGTGCCTTATCTGACTCAGGAGAGAGGCACGAACCAGTGGGACTTCCTTTTTGGAAGGCTGTTCATATGGTGCGACGGAGCACAACTCTTCTCTCAGGATCTCGAAACAAGCACACGTCGCGTTTTATGGAAGCATGACCAACCAATTACACACATCAAAGTGTGCTCCCTGGCTCTCCCAGACGCTCACCGGGTCTATGTTGCTTGGCAAACCGTAGATCAAAACAAGGCTGTGAGAATGCACGTATTATACATTTGGATGTTTTTATCGTTGTTTTTGATTGTCATTTTCACTAGCAAGCTGCTCGAGTTTCCGGTACATCACACTGTAACAGGTCCCTTACTGGGTCGTGAAACCCACGAGATGCTCTTACCAGAACTAACACCATTCACGATGCATTGCGGGTCTCCTTTTATATACTTCTATATTGGCTTAGACGGTTCAACTGGTTCACCTTTCACAGCCTCGCTAATAGATGCACGAACGCGGGCCATATACAAGCTTCCTATACGCACGTCCAGTTTTGTGAGTGGTTATGTCAGGAGAGGTTCAGCTAGTTCCGGATATTAAAGTGGTTATTTAGGATACGACGTATTCCGGTACAATCTATGAACCGCCAGTGTCCCCGTACCCGCTACTATCGAGGTCACACCTCTTAACCATTGACGTTTGGAGATATAATCGTTCCGGGCTCCTCATCCAAGCTTTCGCTGTGCCCGAATCTCCATTCGTGTCAGATTCCCCCAACGCTGAACTGCAACTCACTCATGAAATGCTCGTTGAATATGGAATGCTCACTGGTCATACATACCCCCTCCGTGACACTATCGTCAATGCAACATCCGGGGACGCCAATATAAGGTTCCTGACAATGTATCCGGACCACGTCGAAACTCGGTTCTGCGTCGTCGACTTTATACTACCTCCAAGGAATCCAAATTCCAAAAAAGTTCTCCCCATGTCTATGCAGATCGACGAATTATTCCGTCTCCCAGGCCAGTGTTCTCATATCTCCTTGGAAGGTTCACACGATGGGAACGTACGAGGACTCATCAGGCTGGCGTCTACGGCTTCGGGGAAACGCACCCTGCAAATTTACAAAGTGGCCATCGATGCGAGAGGAGAGACGTGCACATCTTCTTTCAGCGAGCCGCATGATGTAGACTGGGTATTCGGTATTAACCTCTCGGTTGCTTCTTTTGACCTTGTTGGTGGACGGATTTCCTTTGCTACGATGGCAGGAGGGCTGAAACGTCTGCACGTGCTTAGTTTCTCTTAGTTGCCTTGTTGGACATCGTGTCTCGGTGTTACGTCTATGCACATGTCTTTGCTGCAATAGTTACAAACTCTATCCTCGCGCTTCTACACGGAGGCAGTCAACATCCAGCAACCTCGGAGACTGCTATCATCAACCATGTACGCCACGAATGCAGCTTTGTCGGAGCTACGTGAATGAATACATGACACTGGTCGTATTCGCATCTCCGATGGAGGGCAATGTATGAACACCAAGTTCAATACATAACCAGTGGCGTGTTCCTCACGAATTCCACATCACAGCTCCAAATTGTGGCAACGTGCCTTGGATCCCGGAGGATTTACAATGATCCGAAAGCTGAACACTGCCAGTGAGTGTTGATCGCTGCGGTAAAGACGGGGTAGGACGTCCTTGAGATGATCTATCATCGCGGTCTTTCGATCCGATTGAACATACCTCCATGGCCCAGCTCACACTCTACGGACACAAGGTAGCTCCCCTTTCCTACCCTCGCGACACCCAACACCCATACTGATGTATGCCAACCAGACGTCGCCTTTCACTGTCAAAGTACGCTGATGACCGACGAAAATGACACGATGCCCTGATCATTGAAAGCGAACCGCAGGTCATACTCGGCCTAACAGAAACCAAGATTCCCTTCAAATTCTTCCAAATCGATCTCCCCAACAAGCCTGCCTTCTTCGTCGAGAAGATCAATCACATCGGGAAGGTATGTTCACATAGATATGACACTATACCCGTAATGGCGAACAACATGCATCACTGACGCGCTCACAGCAGCTACCACTTATAGTGGTCCCCGGAGAACCTTCCGATCTATCCGAGAATCAAACGTCATCCTCGAAGTCCTCACAGATGCTTACCCCGAATCAAACCTCACGCCCACCGACCCTATACGGCGTGCTAAAGTCCACTTCTTCACAGAATCCGTGAGAAGCAGGATCGTGCCAACACTGTTCCCATGGGTTTTTTTATCGCGAACCAGAGGCAGCAGATAACTTGCTCAAAACGATTGAAGACATTCAGAAGTTGATTCCAGCGTCGGCGCAGTATGCTGTGGGGGACAGTTACACCATCGCCGATGCGTGTATCTCGCCTTTCATTCAATGCTTGTGGCTCTGCATTGAGCATAATATTGGGATATTCCTAGTGGGGGATTGTCCCAGGTTAGAGGTGTCTTTGAGGGATCCTAAATGTGCAAAGTTCAACGCGTATACCAACGCTGCTACCAACGGGCCTGTATCTAAAGAAGTCTTCGTGTCGGTAAGTTGACCCGGTCAGTGCAATATCTGTAATTAGCTGATAGAGATGTAGGAATACGTCAAAGCCATCTGGAGGCAAGTCTTTGCTAGGGAATAAACACCCGAAATTTGATGTCATCGAGCTTCTATGCATTTTTGTTGTGTAATTGAATGTTTGGATAGTTCGCAAGAGAAAACGTTGGGGTCACCGGATGAAGTCATCAGTGTAACAAGCGAAGCTTCGAAAATCGATTTGTGTGCGGGGAGCCGACAATGAAAAACAGAGCTCCTTGTCCAAGATCGAGTCTACCTGGATCAAAATGCATACACGCGTAGTTTGTGTTAGGAGAAACCTCGTCGATTTCCCACATCACCAATCCAACGGGATAGACAAATTGGGGTCGAAGACGTTCCAGAGAATGGGTGTATAAGGTACCAGTTCGCTGCTAGTCGGTTTGAGGTCTTGTTGGAGCGTAATGATTTCGTTTGAGGATTAGATATACATGTATGAACGGTCGCTCTATCACGAATCCCATGTTGAATCTATCTTGTAGGGTATCACCTTCGGTAGGAGATAGCAGTGCGCAAGTAGTCCCTAATGCTATTCATGATGTATTGTTTCAGCTTGGATGAATGTCACTTACCGGAGCGCCAAAAGCGGCTTGTTGGACTGGACAAATGACGCCCTGTTGTGTAGGCAACCAACCAGGGATACATCATGCTTGACAAGACAAAATGTTATTCCACAGAGCACAACCACATCTTTTCTGTAAATTATTGAGGTGTCTGAGTGTGTGTCCCAAGCAGAACTCACCGATCGAGACCAGGAAGGAGGCGGTTCAGCAGTGCCACTGATCGAGCTAGGAAACGCATCTGGTCCCTTCAAAACTCTTAATTTCGATTTCAAGTTCTTTCTTGAGCCTTCCTCGATAGTACCGCCAAGAAACTATGAACCCTCTCTATTCTTGAGAGGTAGTGCTCGACCTCATTGATCATCGTTCGTCTTCCAGTTGTTGTGCGGATCACCAACTTGAACTTGAACTTGCTGTCGACTTGAACATGAGAGCGAGACCGTGACCGTCTGGTATGGGCTGACTATCGACTCGGAGTAGAGAGCGCTGGACTTTTATCAGCGGGGAGACCGCTTACATGAGATCCACGCCGCTTGTTCCATTGAGCGAATGACCGTGCTCTCACAGCCACCGAGAACTGAGCTGACGTCATTCAACAACATACCTTTCATCAATGTATCACCACTCCTCCTTCTGCCCACTGCCAATGACTTTCCTCATCCCTGTGCTCAATGTCAACAGGCCCAGCCACGCAGGTTCCTACAGCGACCAGAAAACTTGAGAGGTATATTGGTGGGTCAACTCGACTAGTCTGTACGTGCGTCACTGACGCAGTGTAAGAAGAGAATATAATCAGCAGCGTTTACTGTTCGAATGCTCCGCGAGTCTGCCAACTTCAAGAAAGGCTTCACAATGTTCTCCTTCTGTCTATTTTGGCTCACAGAAAATTTGAGAAAGTGTGAAGCACTCCTCCAGAACCGTCCAGCCTCATGCTTCATTCTGCACCTGAAAGCACTGTGGATCTCCATCCTATCTTGCATATGACCCACTGTTTTATGTTACTCAGGTCGACACGTTAAGTCATTTACAACGACTTTTGCTGGCACGGGGCACATCCAAAGAGCCTCGAGGAGCGCAACTAAATTACAAACAATTGCGGGGATTAGCTAGAGTAAATACATGACCTAAAAGAAAAGAAAGAAAAAGCCAGATACACAGCACTGCGACACGGCGTACGATAATCACTCTCACTCTTCCATAGCATCGTCCCCACTCTCATCATCCTCATCACTATCGCTCTCCTCACCCTCAGCCACATCAATAGCATCCAGACTCAAATCGTGGTCCGCACCAACGTACGAGTCACAAATGACATATAGCTTGAGCGAATGCGTCCCCTTGGGGAGTGTGAACTCCAGCTTGACAGAGAGACTCTTGCCGATCGTGACACGCTTGATGACGTGCAACTGACGAGTGCTCGGTTCCCCGACGACGATCCACCAATTGGCCATCTTCTTGACGGGGTAGAAGGGTGCGACGACCGTCTGATCGTCCGCATCGTCTTCGTCAGCGTCCCGAGCGAGCATGACCTTAATAAAGATCGGAGCCCCAGCAGTGTACTCCCCTTTCGCAAGCTCGTACGAGACATCGAGGGTAGGGTAGGAATTGACAAAGGCAGCAACGTCCCGCATCTGTCTGACGTCCATTTGAAGAAGCTCGTTTCGTTTGTCGTCTTCCATCTCCATGATGTCGTACACCGAGTCAGCACCCGCATCCTTGCAGCGTTTGATAACCTCGGGTTCGAAGTGTGGGATTTGCTTCAACGGGGAATCGGTCTCCCACATGGCCTGCACACACATCTGCGACAGATCCATCGCTCCAAGCGCACTCAACCATGCATTCGACGACATAACGTCTACACAAGCCGAAAGCAAGTTGAGTACCTTCTCGAGGACCAGCACTTGGTCTGCAGCGAGATCGGGTGGCAATTGAATACGCGAAAAGTGGGCCTGGAGAAGGAGGAAGGTCTTAAAATGAGGAGCTTCGAAATCTGCCTGCTCAAGCTTGACGGGTAATCGGTCGTAAATTCGGCGCAGGACGACATCTTCGTGGCGGCGAATCGGAATGGTCTCGAATTCTGCTGATGATGAAACGACCTCGAGTAGACCTTTGAGCTTCGTGCGCTCTTTTAGTGATAACGTGTAGACTTCGACGGTGACATAAGAGATGTTGTAGTACGCTGCGATCATACCAAGGTTGAGTGCCGAGACGTCCATCTCGTCCTCGATCGCAATACATTTCGAGTTCACGAGATCTTGAAGCGTGTTCTCGACCAATTCCGACAAATGATCCGACAGCGCTTGATGACTGACATTGTGAAGATTATAGTAATTGGGGTTCTGTGTCATTCGACGGTAGAAGTATGTCCACGTCAAGATATCCATGGCATCTTGCTTGTTCTCGATCGTCTTCACCGCAATCTCCGCGAGGAAATAGTCATGGAGCAGATGGGTTGGCAGATGGGATTCAATGGGCAATCCTTCGGCCAAGAACTTCTTGTAGAAATCTTTCCGAGTATGTTGACACATCAGCACACACCGGCTGCGGTCGTCCTCTCTGGGGCGACATGCTTTGCCCATCATCTGCAGGACATCCATCACAGGATAATCCACATATCGGTGCTCCTTGCCCTCGAAGTACTGAACGCCCATAATAATAACCATGTAAGTGGCAACTGGAATACTCCATGCGGTGTCCTTTAAGAGACCCCATCAACCATCCGCAACGCACAATGGGCCAAAACAAAAACCGCTTACCTTCGAAGCAACCAAGACTTGGATGGCACCCGAGTGGAACAACCGTTCTACGATCACTTTGTCTTGTCTATCGAGCGCCTCGTGATAATACCCAATACCATGCTTCAGACACTCAATCAACCCCTTATCATGAACGTGATCCAAATGTGGTTGCAGATCCGCTTCTTCAATGTTGAGGAACCGGTCCGGATTGTCGTCGGCCGCACAGTGCAACAAAAGGTCGTCCACCGTCAAGCGACACTGCCGTCGCGAGGAAACGAAAATGAGAACAGGCTTCGTTGGTGCGTACTCCACAATAGAGAGGTAGGCAGGTTTCGACATGGCAATCATCAGCGAAGGGTAATGAGGAATCGTGAAGCTCTGCAAATGGATGTCCATGTCCAGCGGTCGCGAACTTTAAGGAATATGATTGATAAGTGATGCTATGCTCCTTCAATTCGACGAAGTGGTTTACCTTGGCGAGAAGTTGAAGATAGCATGCGAAGGAGCGCCTATCCACTCCCCGAGGTCCCTAGCGTTGGCAAGTGATACTCCGCAGGCAACGATACGCGTTTTGATCTCCGTCTGCGCAGAAACATACCGCGTCCTCGAGATGATCACTTCGTACGTGGGGCCAACTTCACCTCCAACGAGTTGCACCTCATCGGCAATGAACAATGCGATCGTCTGCACATTCTTCCTTTGCCGCCATCTCCTTGACAAAACATCCCACTGCGATGGAGTGCAAATGATGACGTCCCCCTTTTCCAGTAACCTGAGATCAGCGCTTGTCTCCCCGGTCAGACTCAGGATCTCCTTGCCACCCTGTACACCGCTAAATTTGGTTCGCCATTCCTTAACACGCTGATCAACCATCTCCTGATACGGTTCCACGCAAACCGCCCTCGCACTGTCCTTCTTACTCCAAAGTCGCATCAATGCAAACTCGGCACAAATCGTCTTCCCGCTGCCTGTTGGCGCGCCTATGAACACATTTTCGTCAGAGGTGTAAAGGGCTTGGAACACCTGGGTCTGAATCTTGTTAAACGTTTGAATCGTGGTGGAGTAGATAGCCTCAAATTCCTTGTTGTGTAACGCGGACAGAGGAAGAGGTTGGAGATCAAGGAGCGGCGTGGGCTGGGGGAACTTCTCAGGGAGGATGAGATGTTTGAACGAGATGGGTAATCTCGTTTCTGCGTGGAGCCAGCGATCGGATACGATGGAGATATAGTAGTTAGGAGGAACGGGTTCGAACATGGGAACAGTGATGGTGACATTGTGTTCGTCCTCGGCGTAACGTTGACGAAGAACAAAAGTGTCGTGGAAGAGAATGATTTCACCGTCAACATCCTCGACGATGATGAAGAAAGATTCTGCGCCTCCATGGATTTTCTCGTCCCAGCGGAAATCGGGGACAATCGATAGATCAATGCGGAGAAGAGACCGAGTAATCGGCTGCACCTGAGCTTGCAGTTTAAATTTTGTCAGTTTGGTGAGTGGCCGCCTTCGATCCGATTCAAAAACAAATACATACTGTAGTTTCGGGAAATTGTGGACAAGTCGGTGAACGAGGCGACCAGCGTTGGGAATGCCAATCAACTCGCCGAGTTCGGGGGGGTTCAGGTCGAAGTAACGATACCATGGAAATTGTTTGCCCTCTGCTTTTCGGATGACTTCCTGAGGCACACCCTTGAACTGACGGAGTGGCGTCATCGAGCCCCACATTCGTCGCTCGGTCATTTTACAAAGAGATAGACACGCTCGTGCCGGAACAGCCCAGCCTCTTTTGAGACAAATCTCAAACATGGCGCGCAATATACGGCCAGCAGATTGCTGAACAAACACCATATCCGCAACCAACGCAAAGCCTTCCAGTTTGAGCTGAGAGATGTATGCTTGTAATAGTACATTGATCTTCGCTGCCGGCTCATCGACGCTCTCTTTCACAGGAATAGGCACACGCTCCAACAACTTCGCCAGTTCGAGCTTTTCCTCTTGACGCACAGGCAGCAACTTGAATTCGTTCGACAAAGCAAACACCCTGAATAACTCCAGCGTCGACATCGTGGGTCGCAGGTGTTGATTATACGTTGCCATCGAGTTGTACGTGACATAGTAGTGCGATGCGATGCGACCAAGCTCAGTGCTCTGGAATCGACCCGAGGCTCGTTCGTATTTGACGAGGTGACATTTCTCAAGGAGAGTGGCAGCCGAATGAATGATGTCCGCACGCTTCTGCACAAGACCATCGTCATCTTCTTGGTAGTCCACGCCAACGCCGTAGAGTCCAGGAGACTTGAGCATCCGTACATACAAATAGGTGTACCCCAACCACTGCACGGCTTCGTCGCGATTCCTGACAGTCCCGAGGACGATCTCGGCATTCAAGTTATCCGCCAGCTTAGCCACAAACTGTGACTCGATGGGGAGTTGCTGGTTCATCAAGGAGAGATAGTATTGTAGTTCTGAATGGTTCGTGATGATAATGCCTTCGCCGTAAGTATCGTATTGAGGTCGTCCAGCACGTCCCAGCATCTGCAAGACGTCCTGCGAGGACAACTCCACCCAGCGTCCTTTCTCAGGGTTGTAGATCTGCGTTCCCTTGATAATGACCGTATGCGCGGGCAGATTGACACCCCACGCGAGGGTCGCTGTGCATACCAATACTTGCACAGCACCATCTGCGAAAAGCTCCTCCACGAGAGTCCTATCCTCTCTCGACATTCCGGCGTGGTGAATCGCGAAGCCAAAGGGTAGCAGATCCCTCAGATTAGAATCCTTGACGTTCCCCGCTTCCTCTGTCAAAATTTCACGCGTCGCTGAATCAGGTCGGACGAACTGGGTGATCGTCTCCTTCTCAATGGCCATGTCACGAATGAACCGAGCGGTCTTGGCAGTTTCTTTCCGCGAGTGGACAAAAACCAACGTTTGATTCTTGCCAGCTTGATCGAGAAGTTTTTCATAACAAACTTCATTCATGACCTGGAACCGCTTGATGGCTTTCTTTTCCGTGACACCAATGAATTGTTGTTGGAGACCACAAGGACGGAAGGAGGCGTCAAAGTAGAAAAGTCCCTTCGATTCATCGACGCGAAGGAAAGTAGCAACATCTTGATAGTTAGGTAGCGTGGCGTTGGTCTGGAAGAGAGCTTCGAGAACGACGTTCATCTGACGATGATCATCAACCGAACGTTGGTAGCAACATCCTTGATGGCTCGAGCAAGGTAGCGCTTGGCGGAGAGACCGACGAGCCGTTGATCGTAAGTTGGTCTGAATCCATCCTCGATGATCGAATGGCTCGAGCAATAACAGCTTCGAGAACAGGTCCACGTTCATCGTGAAGAAGATGAATCTCGTCGATGATCATCAACCGAACGAGGTTTGTATAGCTAGTATCTGTACTCTTGCGTGTGATAACGTCCCACTTTTCCGGTGTTGTCACGATGATTTGGGTCTCGGAAATTTGCTGCTTCGTCATTTGCGAGTCGCCAGTGAGCTCACCGACTTTGACGCCGAAAGCAGAGGTCAAGCGAGACGTAAAGTTTCCAACCATCTCCTGGACAAGAGCTTTCATTGGAGCGATATAGACGATCTTGAACTGGTCCAGGGCGAACTCGCCGGTCTCCTCATCCCTGTACTTTGCCAGCTCATTGAGAATGGTCAACATAGCGACATTGGTCTTCCCAGCACCCGTCGGCGCACAAAGAAGTAGGGGCTCGTCAGTGCCAAACGCAACGGGGAACAACTTGCTCTGTACGCGGTTGAGCCTTGGAACAGTAAAAGCCGCCCGAGCCCACTCGGGCAAGCTGGTCACAGGGACAAGTTCATTTTCACTACCAACATTCTTCTTCGGAGCGGGTACGTGAATCTCCTCGAAGCCCTTCCGAGAGCGTTTGAAGGAGCCCTCCGGGAGCTTGCATTTTTTGTTCGACATGAGGTGGCCCCCCTGACTGAACGCCATGTTCTCGAGGTCGACGGTACGCTTAGGCTGCACTGTGGAGCCAGGGGCAAGAGTGGCGGTCTTGGGCACCGAAGCAGTGGCCTGCTTGACGTCGACATCCATCGCATCATCGTGCGTCTTCTTCGCCTGTCGATCACCCGCCAGCTCGCGTAAAATCCACCCCACTCCCTTCTCTCTCATCGCCACCTCGACATTGACCCGCTCGTCTGCGTCGCTACGCATCAACTTGGTACACCAGACAATAACATCCCGATTCTTCAGGAATTTCGTAATGACGTGGAAACTCTGGTACTCGAATAGCTCCATCAACTGGTTCTCACAGTCCCGTAGACTCGACTCCGAACCAAGGATAGAAAGCACTGCGGAGGCCTTGTCGGCAGCAGTCACTGGATCTGGGTAAACTTCCGATATTTGGCGCTGAACCCAGAAACCATCGATGGTATGAGGGGAGACAATATCCTTGTCGGCTTTTGTCTTCCCCGCTTGACCAGCAGCGGCGCCACCGATGACGAGTTCCTCGTCCCCTGCGTCCTCATCTCCTTCGCCCTCCTCCTTCGCTTCCTCATCTCCTTCCTCTCCCTCCTCGTCCTCGCTCTCGTCCCGAATTTCGTACCCTTCGTCGTCTTCTTCTTCCTGCTCCTCCTCGTCGAAGACAACAGCAACACCCATCTCTTCGTCAATCTCCGCGTCCTTCCGCTCCATATCTGGGTCGACCATCATCTCATCCTCGGCGCCGTAATCGGTTATCTTCTTAGATAAAGCGACAAGCTGTGAGAAAGCATCGTTCGAAATACTCCCCAAGACCTCCTCAATCTCCTTCTTCTTATCAAAGTCCTTCAGATTCTCGTTTTTCAGCGTCTCCAAGATAGTGTCAGTGGCGCTGCGAATGATATCTTGTGCCTGGTCGCCGAGAATCTGGTGAATGGCTGACAGCATGAGTTCGTACACCTCCCGCGTTTCGGCGGTACGCGGTCGGTACGTCAGACCTTCGACATCCTGAGTTGCCTCGATGATGTCTGTAAACCCGAAGCCAGTGTCGACGCGACGTTTTGAGGTGGCAGCTCTCTCGAGCGCATCGTGTTTCCCAGCGTCGCCTGCTTTCTTCTTCTTCTTTTCAATGTCCTTGGGAGCGGCTCGTTGGACTCGTGAACCCATCTCTCTGGGGTCTATGCGACCGGCCAAAGAGGTAGGTGCACCATCAGGCTCCTTGTCTCGTCGTGGAAGCGCAGAACGGTCCGCAGTGAGAACGAGCGAGGATATTGCGCCGTAGTTGTACCCAGAGAGGTCTGGTTTTCCTGCGGGGCGACCCGACATTTTACTATGCTACAAAGAAGATAAAGATAAAGACGAGATAATGTGAATGTGAGTGAAATTGAGTCGAGATTTGGGTCGTTGGACGCTGTCGTCGTCGTGGTCAAGGACGAAGACGCGGACGAAGGTGAGGAAAAGCAAAACCCAGCTAATTCAACACCCTAGGCCCCAAACACAGACAAACAGCCGTCCAACTCCTTCCCTTTAGTTTGTACACTGACAAAGTCAAGATGTCGACACACGAGCAGCGAGTTGCTGCTATTCAGGCAGAGATAAAGGCACTGGAGGCGGAGAATGTAGCCAAAAAAGAGTGGACTCTTGTGGGTGAAGCATCCGCACGCGCACGTCCGCACGACTCTCTTCTCCAAGAAGACCTCGAATTTGAGCGTGCGAGCCGGGGCGCACCCATCGTCACCGAAGCTGTCGTCGCGGCCCTCGAGGAACGCATCAAGGCTCGCATAAAAGAAAACCAGTTCGATGACGTTGCGCGGCGACGGCCAGTCGAAGCAACGCCTTTCCTTCCGTCCCGCATCATCGAATTACAAGATACCAAATCTACGCACTCTCTTGCTCAGATCTACGAGAACGAGTATGTTGCAGCGCAGACGGGCACCCCCGCTGACGACCGAGATGGGCGGTTAAAACGGGAACACGGCGAGATTACACAACTTTGGGAGGGGATATGTTCCAAGCTAGACGCGTTGTGTAATGCACACTACGTTCCAAAAGCACCAAAGGCGGTGATATCGACAGTGTCAGATCTTCCTGCAGCATCTCTCGAGTCTGCGCTGCCATCCGGCCGGTCGGCAGCAAGTATGCTCGCCCCAGAAGAAATTTTTGCCCCTTCATCCTCCGATGTCCGTGCGCGCGGAGAACTGACTCCGGCGGAAAAGCGAGCTCGGAGAACGAAAGAACGAAAAGCGAAGAAGAAAATGCATGCTACGTTGGAGAAGACTATAGACAAGTACAGAAAATCATCATGGGCAACGGTGAAGCAGCAGAAGGATGCTGCTCTGAAGAGCTTAGTAAAGTCCGGGAAAGGCGTCACTGTTGTGGGCAAAGAGAGTAAACCCCAAAAGAATAGAATACCGTCGAAGAAATCAAATTGATATGTAAATTTTCTGTAAGTTCTCGTTCCATATCTTAGCGCATAGCCTCAGCGCTTGGCACTTCGCTTTGATGCTGTTTGATAGCTCTATTTTGTCGCACCAATGTGATGTCTTCGCGGACAATCCGTTAGGCCACCACTGTTGAAAACGTATCCCGCACACCATTCGTTGCAAGGACTAAACATAGTGTCCCCCCATTTTGCGATAACACGGCATCCTACCCTGAAATACAACGGCGGCACGTTTCGTGTTGATCCAGTCGTAGACGAGATCCAAGTGTCTAATTATATGATTATAAGGGTTATTCGCATGGGATGCTGACGCCTCAATACCTGGTATGTATTTGGGGTGGTGCCAAATCTACCCTGGAAGGAACTATGCATATCCATTACTCACTCCTGATCGTTGCTCTGCGATTCAATTCGTCCATCAGGTCAACAATCGTGCCTCAGCCCAATCACTGGACACGGAGGTGGGTGCTGCGCCCGATGTTTCACTATTCATCGTATTCTATGTTTTTCCGTATCATATATGTTGAATATCGGAGATCCGGGACAAGATCAAGATGCTATAAACTTTTCTTCCGTGATCAGTGTTTTTGGGACGTAGGTTGTAGGTGCTTGTGGACGGTATAATTAAATTTCGATTCGCCTCGCATGGGGGTTTAATCGGCATCAGAGTTTGAATCTACCAAGGGCCCGAACTCTGGACGGAGCAACACAAGCGAACAAGCCAAGCTGTGCTTCAGTGGGCAAAGTTGCAGGAAACGGTAGACACACCATGCCGTATCACCGACAGCTTTTTGAACCACTGACTTCTGCAGATTTGTCTTCAAGCTGACCTGAACATCATTTCTTGTGACTTCTTGTCAAAGTTTTGGAGACACTCTCGTAGGTGGCTTGCAGTCCTTAAGCCGGGTATGCGCTAATGTGTCTTTTCTCTCGCGATTCTACCAGTAGAGATCAAAATTTCAACTAAATATGCATATTGTTCATCAAGTTTCCAATCCAGATGACTGGCCCGAAGGTGTTGCCACACTCGCCCAAGCCCTATCTCAGCCTTTCCCGCCTTGGGTAGCCACTGGACCCTACCCGACATATTCAGGCATCGCCCAACGATCAGTGCTGTTGCTCCAACAGCAGCTGCGAGATTACCACGTCTCTGCGACACCATCCGAGTCAGAACACGTGGAACGCGCCAACTTGGAGTTGCATCCGCTGCACGCCATGTTCGATCTCATTCTTTCGATCAGCACGCTTGTCCGCGAGTTCGCTTCCGTTGGCACCCACAGTCGAACCGATTGTGCGCGGCAGTCACGCGCTATGTGGATTTTATTCGCCACAGCTCTCTGGAGATCTATTGCGAATGATCTCTCCGCCTAGTTGAGTCATCGTTTTAATGTCAAACTCGAAATTGACTCAGGAACTAGTCAGGGGGTCGACTTCATCAAGCCTCGTCAACCTGGTGTTCGTCCGCTATTAAAGGCTGACTTTGATGGTGTTGCTACACTGGTTTTGTCTCATGCAATCACGTTGAGCGCTCCAGGTGCAGCTTCTTCTGACAGCGAGGTTTGCGACACCGAGAATACAGATGAAATTGAAGCATTCGGGTCGGTGGACGTAGTTCCGGATGCAGCTCCTTCAGATGGTGTCAATAACCACTGTGGAAGCATTGATGCTGGCATCACACAGAACGAAGTCCAAGATCCGTGTGCCAGTGAACTTGCATCCAGCTCCTCGCCACAGATATTGCCATCCGAAGTGCCCTTTGACGCACACATTCTAGCTAACTTCGGACCACGGGATTTCGCTGAACTTCCGGTATTTGTGATTACGGATTTTGATAATGTCATAGATCTACTGAGTGGTATAGCGTATCAGCGCCACGTCTGGGGTATCCATGAACCTGCAATTGGCCTCGTTTTATCTCCGTCGGAAAACGTCGGCCAAATTATTTTTGCTTGGATTGACACATCCGTTACTACCCCGGCTGACCTGGTGGGTCCTGGAGAATGTTTGCTCTACTGTTTCTCTGACATATCTTTAGCCCCCAATTCATTTTTCATTTGCAAATGATCGTTTCCAGACAGGCTCGTCTGTTGGAATATTCGATCTTTCCGCACCCATCGATGTGATTGCATTCACCCAATTTGTCTTACAACTTGGTGCCCACTATCAAGCGATCGCTGAGGCGTCAGTACACACTGTGACTGGATGTACATCATTCTCGTGGCGGTCTGATCTAGCCGTCGGAAACTCGTTATTCGAAGAACAATGGAAGGATAGAATTGAGAGCTGGAGACGGGGTGTTGCCCCGAATTACAGTTCTGATGTTAGGTCGGTCTTCCTGCGGTCGACGTATAAAAAGTAATAGAGAGAGGAGCTAATCAATTGACCTTAGCTCAATATCGTCCTTGCCCCCCATCGATCCCCCTTCTGTGTCAACAGAGACTGCTAATATGGTAAAGAAAGCATCACGCACGCCGTCCCTTCTTGTCCCTCCTGGTAAGGCGACGTCAGGCGCGACCAGGCAGAAGTCAGAACGGAAGTCGGAACCAGCTCTCATGTCGAACTCTGAATTCGCGAAGAAAGCTGACGATCACCTGACTGATGAAAATTCAATGTCTAATTGGTTGATGCAACATAATGTTCTTACCCTCTCGAGAATCAAAGTGGCAAATTTGGCCGACCTTGAAAAATCAAATCGCATGATCGATTTCTATGACAAACTGACGGAAGTAGCATGGGTCGAAGGTTGGAACGATTTGGTGGGTTTCTACTGACCGATACTGCACTCCATTGCTAATAGTGCCGGAACTCCCTTCCGAAGTGCACCCACCTACCTTACTTCGCACCTCTTCAACAAAGGATCATTTATGACTTGCAGAAGCCGCAGGGTACCAAGAGCTTATCAAATCCTTTGGCCAGTTCCATAGAAGTCCTGTTCCCAATTATTCTCCTGACTTCTTGCTGTGCACGCATTCGTGATAAGACCGCTTTACACTACGGTTCCACCGAAGCGGATTGCCGTTACGTGTGGGATGCCTTATTGGCGTGTGTACTCAGCTATGACAGCTTTTGTCAGGATCCGGACCGCGAAGTTTATGATGTCCAGTAAGTTATTTGCTTGCTGCGTACGATGGCTGCATCTAAACTGTGAAAATTCATCAGTTTCGAGCGCACTCTCAATGCGCCTCGCGACCCTACGGGTGATCTGAATGCGACAAACAAAGAGCTTTTAGAGATATTTTGGGATTGGGCCATCAAGAACCGGGAGTTCGCGTTATACATGGAGTTAGCTTTCAAGATGGAACCCATGTTTGTTGAGTATACTATCAACCAAGATGTAACATCTCCACATGCGGCTCTTGCGGCACAATTGAGGGTGTTCGCCAGTCAAGCGGGACGTACATGCTCAGCACTCTGCTGCCGGAAGGATGAAGATTTCAGGCAGACCATCCAGAGACACCTAGGTCAACAGCCCAAGCAGGCGAAATGCGATGCGATCTTCGTCGCAGCTGTGCCAGCACTATCTCTAGATAAGTCTCGCAACTCGGATTCCATCATGGAACATCTCTTGGCTCAATTGCCACTCGTTCAGCGCCCTGGGCTGGCTAAGGACAAAGACGAGGCGGCATGGAGACATCCCTCGTACCATTATCGCAACCAAATCATTCATCTTTTAGTGCAGGCTTTGGAGCCATCACCCAACACAGAAGCGCTGCAAGACCCCGACTTGAATACACCTTCCGAAATCCCACACAAACCATCTATCGCTGAGAAACAGTTTCTGCATGATTGCTTCATATCCTGTAACGGCGACAGTCCTCAGCCCAGATTCGACCGATCTGAGGACGATTACAACCCGCCGTCCGAATCACGTGAAGGAGACGCCGCCCATATGTCAAAAGACCTTCTGTTGCCGATTCTGGTCGTTGAATACAAGAAAAAGGACTACATTAATCTTTTTCAGGCGGTGAACCAGTGCCGCTCCTATCTCGTTTCGTCACTATATTTTCTACGTGCTCTCGGGATCAAAGACGAGCCGGTCTTCGGGCTTGTAGTCAGCGGTTCCCGTGGAATCATCACCATGGGATGGCAAGATGACAAGAGAGTTTATGTCATGGAACGCAACTGCCGTTCGTACGATCTTAGAGATCCTGTGTCCGCTGTTCAATTCGCCGTTGTCCTCCTCCGGATAGCGGAGCATCGCAAGACATTGATGAATAAATTTGAATTGAAGAGAGGGGCACTTCAGAAAGCGCTCGAATCCGAAGACAGTGAACAGTACAAGGCGTTGAGGTGGTCTATAAATGCTCAGATTGAAGAGATTGATACTCGACGTACTGCGAAGACCAGCAGTGAAACTACCATCGCTCAGACCGACACTCAAGTTACTGGAGAGAGCGGAGCATATTCCTTGTCTACGAACATCAGGTTTATATCTGTACGATGAAATATGTGTTGGTAATCTAGAACAACCGCTGCGAGAATGCCACCTTTCCGCAATTCCATCGCAAGGAATGAGTCGTAGTTATCATCTTAACTACGTCGTCCATCCGAACTGTGAAATGAAACTGTACCTTCCGATCATCCGTTATTGTCACATTGATACCGCCCATTGAGTCCCACAAGGATTGTAAGTAGTAATCGTATCAAATAACAGTACTCCGTGCTCGTGCTCGAATCTGCTATTACAGCCAAAGCATGCTCAAATTCTTCCTTACCTCGACATCCAACCGTGAAAACAACAATTCTGTCGTCGGCACCTTCTCCCCCTCCGCATCCGGTTCGTACGGGTCAGCGCATAGTACAAATGGTTCTGTCCTGCTTTCAATATGCCCTCGCCACTTGTATCGTAGCACCAATAGTATACGAAGCCGATCGTGCACCTTCCGTATCGCGTACACTCCACATCTCTTTCGTCGTTCTCCTCGATGAGCTTCATGTGTGGGGATGGGAGGTCGATGAGCAATAGTTAGAGTTATAACTCCCGTTTAGCCACGATAAAGTTGCGGTCTCCTCATGCGCGCGTCGCATAACTATTTTCTCCACCCGGTTCATCGTCCATCCGGATTCCACGAAGCGTTTTGTAACATCGAGGCGACTCTGGAAGGGCAGCACTATCCGCGGGCGGACGGTCTGTTCACAGCATGATCTCCCATTCGTCATACTGGTTGATGACAGCGTCTATCAACCTGTGGAACGCGTGGTGCCCCTCGCCGTAGGGCAGGCGCGACCGTTCCACCTGGATCATTGTGCCCCTCGCCGTAGGCGATCGTTCCAATTCTGATCCATTAGTCTTCCCAGAACCTCATCAAGTTCTGGCGTGGCCGGATGCCCGTGAGTAGCAGCAAGTTATCAACTTGTAATTGACTTAGTAATTGACTTATCCCACCACTTTTCTTTTCCTCCCAAACATCCAGTCAACATACAGTTAACTTGGAAGGCTCTTTACGCACGCAGTACGTGCAATTGTAGCCCATGTGAACGCTTCCGGTGGTGCGACTGGTCGGGCATAGCCACTACGGAAGCCCCGTCACCGGTAACCGGCCGTGCCCCACGACAACAAAGGAAGAACAGGAGACCTTGTAGAGATATTGAACGTCCTGAACCTCTCTGCGAGGGCTTCCAATCAGCATCGAAATAAGCACATCCCAGATCTGAACAGTACCATCATCTGATCCCGAGATGGAGTGCATGGTGATCACCGAAGAATGCGACAGAAAGAATCAGGCTGGAGGGCACATCAGAATAACTCCTGAGTTTTGAACTGTACCTCATGTCCCTTACACGAACCGTAGCCTCCGAGCAGGAAATGGAGACGATATGATTGCCATTGTATGAGATTACAACCGCGCAGATACAGCTCGTATACTCTGCGAACAGAATACCAATCGAAGAGCGAGTGGCAACATCCCATCATCTGAGCCACATGGAAACCGCCTTTACGGGCAGAAACACTAGCGGACGAAACAGAACGTGAACGAGCGATGTATTGCGAGAGAGGGAAAAAAAGAGAACAAGGAAAACATCTCGTCTAGTGGTCTTCTATATATATGGGAGATATCTGGGGTCACCACGCTTGGTGGTGACCCCGCTGGGTACTGTAGGAACAACAAAGAGCAATGATGCGTGTGATGTCATATGTGCGAGTGGAATGTCAAGTGGAGTGGAGGATGAATCAAGACTGGTCTGGAGCGGGCTTACACCGCATACATGTTGCTTGCTGTCAAAGGAGAACATGGCCGACTTACCCTATTGCTGTCGGAATGGGTGTCAGGATCCCAAAATCGCATTATATCATGCCTCGATCCACTTATGATCTTGAGTGAGCGAATCCGTTTATCTCACTCCTATAGTTTCAAGATGCCCTTCAAAGAGAGATACAAAGGTTTACGAAAATAAATGCAAGTAAAATTGTCCGTGTTCGAATTCACAGCCTACTGGTAGTATGTACGTCAATAATCATAAGAGGGAACCGACAAGTCAGCGCAAAGCCATCGAACAAGTTATACATTCCAACAGTTGTACCAGGTTTCTCAGTGTGCCATCTCACTGAGGTCCAATTCCACGACTTTGATTGGTCTAGGTATCAGAAGTATGTTTGATCGCTGATAATGACACAACACTTTGCGCATGTGGATTGGAATCCAGAGAATACGTGATTGGTGTGGACCCATCACACAGCCTTCTTCGTCCGTGCTAATAGGGCCCACCCAGTCCATGATGCCAATGGTACTTGGAGAATTGTGCAATGCATGTTCAAAACTGGGGGAGAGACGTATGTGACACCGGTCAAGTGTTCTCAGAGCGCTGGAGCTAACTGAGCACAGATCTGGTGAAGGCACGGAAATGTGAGCGAGCGCTGAGGAAGGAGAGGAAGGAGAGGCTGTATGCATGACGACGGAACTAGCGAATTGCACAGCCAAGTGGAAATCCCAGACACGGACGGTGCCATCAACAGACCCTGACACGATCCATTTTCCATCGGATGAGAATGCGAGGGACAGGACACTTTCGGTGTGACCAACAAGGCGATCTCCGACCTGGGATAGTGTCGTAGTGTCCCATATACGAATAGAACAATCGTTGGAACCAGAAATGAGGTGTAGGCTGGTGGGAGAGAATACAAGTGAGTTGACCCAGCTGTGGTTTCCTTTGAGTTCGCCAAGGCAGGTATAATTGATGACATCATAGAGTTGGATACAGCTGAAAGTACCCGACGCGACAAACTTGCCGTCATGCGATGACGCAACGCACGATACTAGATTTCTGTGCCTGAATGGATTCCCCAGATGCGACCTTGATTCGATGTCCCATAATCGAACGGTGTAATCATATGAGCTTGACACGATCGTTCTATTGTTGGGTAGGAACGCGACAGAGGTGACTTCTTTCGTGTGACCTTTGAAGGGCTCCCCAATTTGCGACCACGTCTCTGTACTCCACAGTCGGATAGTCTTGTCCTTCGAGCCAGATACAATCATCCTTCCATCTTGCGAGACTGCCACAGACTGAATTGCACCACTGTGCCCATAAAGGGCGACGCCGACTTAGATAGCAACTGAATTGAGCAAAGGTTGGCATCCGAGAGGGTCTCCAACTTGGGAGCTAGTTCGAATGTCCCATATGCGCACTGTCCCATCCATCGAACCCGACGCAATCTTCTGGCTGTCTGGGAAGAACATGACTGACACGACCTCATCTGTGTGACCTTGTAGAGGATGACAGACGAGCAAGCCCGTCTCAATGTCCCAGATTCGGATTGTTTTATCTTGTGAACCCGACGCAATCCATTTTCCATTGCGCGACAACGCAACCGACATAACCCAGTAATCATGTCCACTCAATAGAAGCTGAACCGAAGGCCAATCCTCGTCCTGACCCACAACAAAGCGTGGGATCTGAGTTAACCTCGAAGCAACCGATGAGGCAAAAACAGAGTTCTTGGGGGAGAAGGGTAGGGCAGACAAATAGAGATGGGGTGTGCTCTGGGAGATGGGTCCTCCAAAAACTTGAATGAATCGTTGTGCGTCTCGAGCTATGGCTAGCGTGTCCGAGTACACTTCATTTCCCTATGAACGACACGTCGGTCAGATGAGACCAAGGGAATAGGATGAGTGTCGTACGTACCTCGATGGGACTCATCCCGGATTCCAATGCACCACGAGCCTCGTTAATTCCTCCGAGAAGGCTGAGCGCCTCGAACCAATACACCAAATACTCCTTGCCAATGAACGAGCAGATCTCCTCTCCCAATCGAGCGTCGAACGTGGCATTGTGGACATGAACAGACCAATATCGGGAAGAATACGAGAGATGGGGTGAGATGTTGTCCTTGACACGCTGAGAGAGATCAGGAATATCAGTGTTCCGTAGATACGATGTCTCTAGGTGACACATGTTGAATCGGAGCTCCCTCTTCATAACACCGAGGGATGCGAAGGCGAGGTCCCGATGCGTTTCCTTCTCCCGAACATCGACAAAGAACTCTCCACTCCGTAATTCGTCTGTCAAGAAGTCGTGGAAGGAGGCATGAAGAGGACGGACGGGGATGGATGGATCAGTGATCCCACTGAGAAGAGGAGCCATGGACTCGAGCACGATTTCCACCTCGAAACGGTCCTCGTTCTTGGGAAACATCTGGCGCATTGCATCGAGGGACATCATGGGAAGCGGTTCCAGCGTCCCAAGGATTTGTCGCATGATCGATTGAAACCGAGCCTGAGCCTCTGCGGAATCATATATGGCCTTGCTCAGGATCGTAGTGTAGATGTTATCAAGCAGTGACC